>JAOYSI010022848.1:12596-25973 GCA_025775065.1 Hiodon alosoides | reverse complement strand
AAACACCTGACACCAGGATCTGACACTTACGACGCTTACCCTCACCATTAACAACGCGCACTGGGGCAGGGAGAAAATTTGCGGAGTAGCCAAAGTCCCTTCACAAGATAGATGGAAGGTCACAAGCTCAACAGTTATCATTTTCTTCATCCGGGACAGAAAGGTGATATGAAATGGAAAGTAAGATTTAAACGCACTTCCTAAAACTAAATGGTCTCATGCAGACAATTTGAAAACCATAACCACTGACCTGAAGATTGCGGACAAAACGAAATTTTGGCTTAGGAACGATTTTTCAACAACCTTTTCATGATTACGAGTTTGTCTTCCTGATATGTACGCGGGCAAAGCTTTGCTTTAGATTTTGATGGGATAAGGTCAATTTCAAGAATTTCTTTTTTTTTTAAACTTGCCAAGTTAGCAGTTAGAAATATTTTAAAAACTTGTACTATTGGTAAATGGTGGGTTTCTGTTGTGTGTTTTATTTGTTGTCCCCATAGGCAACAAAATATAACGCCTCGCAACCATAGCAGGTCCAAACTATGGGCCAAAGTGGAGTTACGTAACTGATTTTGTCACCAAACAGGGGTGAGGCATCTGAGAGGAAAACAGCTTGCTCATACAGTTTTAAACAGCTTACTTAGCTAAATTAAAAGGTACAAGTAACAGCAGAAATACTCAGGACCCCGTGAAGGTGAAAAGGTCACATCGTAGAGGCCTCGCTTTCCGTTCACTGGGAAGTTTTATTGAAAGTGAGACCACTCATGCCCGTCGCAACGCATCAATGCGATCTGCGATTTATTTTATAGCAACCGCGCGTCTGCCTCAGCGCAGGGAATTCAATCTGAAGAGGTGTTGAAACGGGAATTGGGAGAGGGTGATACTCATGTGAGGCACACGCAACTGATGGAACGGCCCAACTCCCGTTGTTCAGGTGAGTGCTTCACGGTGGGATAAAGATGTAAGCCCCCCGTCAGCGCCGGAGATAATCAAGTCTCCTGCTGTGATGTGCCTGCCGCGTGGCACGCCCTGGCCTGACAGCCTGTTGACTTGGGGTGAGCCAGTTTCGCAAGGTCCTGACGAGAGATCTGTGAAAATCATGCCAGTGTGTCACTGAACGCTCAAGTCGACCCGACCCGCAGGAAAAGTGGGTCTCATGGCTCCGCGAAAAAATGTGTGGGCCTCAAAAATGGAGCCTTGTGACGCAATGGCTGGTACCAGAACCAACAGGACAGAGAACTCAAAAGGCTCCTCTGGCCTCAGGGAGCCCTGAAGCATGGGATAAATTGGAAACATTGACCACCAGCTAATCACATTTAAATAAAACTGGGTCGAGGAGCGTTTCATTTCTATTGTTAGCATCTCAATTATTCCACGCAATAAAAGAAAAACGCTATTAAATACAGTCTTGCAAAGAGGTGAATAACGGGTTTCCAAAGTCTTAATTTGGTCCCAGATTGGAAATCCCTCGCAGCCTTCCCTTCCCAGCGGAGGATGTTCTGCTATATGGGGTGTCTGGGCTTTCCGGTCAACCCCGGGCTTTCCGGTCAACCTCCGGTAGCAAAACGACCCTTTCCAAGTCCCTTGGAGCGCCTTCTGGCTAAGTGTGAAAGAAGATGAAAGACAGATTTCCTCTCGCACAGTTCTCATCATTAATTATTTTGATAGCATGTTAATTGCTTGCTGAAATTCCACACGTGGGAATTCACAGGCAGCAGATATCTGCACAGTCAGTCAGTTAATGGAGTTTTTTTTGCATTTGTACATTTTCGGTTAAAACAGGTTCTTTTATAAATTTGCCCTGTTGCTTCGGCAGAACCCCGAAGCCTGAAAATTAAACCTAATCAAATGTTATACTTAATTCTCAATATATTAACTTAACACAAGGCATACCCAGAAAGCTGTGTCTCTGTTTTGGTGATCGTTGGGGCCGGTGATTTACAGCTATAGAATTTTCCATTAGCCCCCTGACATGGACCTCCCGGGGGTCCCTGGCACCCAGTTTGAGAACCGCAGATGACGGAGGTCATATATTTGGCGCAACGTTAAAGGATTTTAATATATTTTTCAGACATGCAGGAGTATGTCGTATCGGAAATTTCGGTTTGCAGTTGGTTTCGGTCTTTTGACAGTGGCAGGAAACTGCGGACATTTTAAAAAATGTATAGGGTAGATGTGGGCAGTGTACGAAGTCTCTGTAGTTCAGAAGCATTACAAAAGTACCATTGCTCAAGTCTGGGTAGTTGGGTTTTTGTACATAATATTTTTCCTCAAGAAGAATATCTTTTTGTTGCTATTTAAAAAAAGGCTTATTATTCTTATTAATAATACATATTTTTCATGTCCAATTCAGACATTTTGCACTGAAATCTACATGCAAAATGGCCTGCGTGACACAGCTTATCAGAAAGTTGAGTTTGTCTCTTTACAGGCCCCATATTTTCCACGTGTCACACCTCCGAGTTACACCTCCATCACTAAGTCTTAATGTCACAGGATTAAGAGCAGAGAAAAGGTCATGGGGCTCGGGAACTGGTCTCAAACGCTGGAGATCCTGCATCCCTTCAGTTTGCTGCTGGAGACAAGTCACTTTGATTTGCACTAAATTGCCCTTTCACAAATTTCCTTTGATATAACACACACTGGCAATAGATAATGAATCACGGCTGAATGAAATCCTGTGCCTGAGCAGGGACAGCCAGCAGAAACCGTCAGAGGCCTCCACCAGGGTGGCAGTGCAAATGTGGTCTACAGACTCAAAGGGGCTGGAGTGGGGCGCTGTTTCCGAGACACAGAGGTAAGGTGAGGCGTGCAGAATAAACTCAAAGCACCCCGCAAAAACTTGCCTGACGCACAAGGCATCCTTTCTCCTTCCCTCCCCAGAAGCCCACCACTTCCTGGTGTTTTCTCTCCCAACCAATAGGAGGGTTCAAGTTCGGGCAAGCCAGTCCTATTGGCCTCAGAGGCCAGGCTTAGCTAGTTACCACCGTTACTTGTTTCATCACGTTACCTGTCGTTCATTTATTTTTAACACATCAATCAAGGTTTGTCATTTTATCTTATTCATGTAGATTATTATTGTTTTTAAAACATGTCGCAGAAAATATATAATTGCAAATTACATTACAATACAATTGTGTATTACGTTTCTTTGCCTTCTGTGTAATATAAGTAAATAAGGTGAGTTTATGTGTCCTGATAAAACCTCTGCCAAATATCAAGATTGTCCACCATGTACAGTAGTCCACAAAGTTATACCATGTGCATCTAAAAGACTACCAGAGAACCGTGTTTGAATTCCTGTTCGCTAAAGGCGAATTTGTGTTCTTGCTACCAAGCCTAAATGATGATTTACAAATTGTGTGCGACTGCTGCCTCTGAGACATTGCAGCACTGCAGTTGTTCCACAAGCCTAAGAGCTCTGGCTTCCCGCTGGCTGTCAGTGTCGTTCTCCGGCCAGATGAAACCAGTGCAAACCTGCTGGTGTTGGAGTCCGGGCCCGCAGTTGAACTCCCATACAGAGTGGCACGCGGCAGATTGAATGTGGAGACACTAAGCCCATTTTCACATACAAAGGCATGATTGGCCCGAGGCGATCTTTGTTCTCGCAGACTTTTACACACGTATGCAGTTATTCCCTCTTTCAACCGCATGGCGTCCGGCACATTGGACATGCTGTCATCCGTTGTGTTGTAGGAGGCGAAAAACGGCGCGGAACCACACCCAAAGAAAACACCTCTGTGACGGCCCTTCTCAGTGGTGGATGTCCAGTCTGGACCACAGTGGTGTTACGTTATTGAGTGGCTCAGGGACACAAATGCATCACGCCTTGTTCAGAAGGCCGCTGCTGGGATTCACACCAGGCCAGCTCTGGCTTCTTTACATAGATAGTGGGCTGACTTTAAGTTACTTCTGCTGACATTCAAGGCTATAAATGGGTTAGCACCCACACATCTATTAGACCCTAGAGTCCTTTACGACCCATCTTGATTACTTTGCTCACAAGAGGCCGGACATTTATACCAAGAATAAGTAAAACAAAGCCTGGGGGATGAGCTGTTGAATACAGAGCCCCACTATTACGGAATAGCCTCCTGAAAAGGGAAACAGACACGGTTTCAATATTTAAAACTAGATCTCCCTTCTATAACCTTGCGTTCTGATGGATGAACGGCTTCGGATATCGGAAAATCTCTGGTGACCATTAGCAGGCTGACCCACTGCACTCACCCTGTGGCCACTCACAGAACTCAAAATAAGCATTTCACTTTCTATCACTGTCCATATTTAACCATTAACAATGCCCTCTCTCTCTATCCCTCTCTCCCCCCTCTCTCTCTCTCTCTCTCCCCCTCTCTCTCTCCCTCCATCCCTCTCTCTCTCCTTCTCTCTCCTCCTCTCTCCCTTCTCTCTCTCTTTTTCTCTCCATCTCTCTCTCTCTTGCTATCTCCCGCTCTCCCTCCCCCCCTCTCTCTCTCTCTCGCTATCTCCTGCTCTCCCTCTCTCTCTCTCTCGCTCTCTCTCCCCTCTCTCTCCCCCTCTCTCTCCCCCCCTCTCTCTCAGCTGTTGTTGCATCTCTGTGACATGTAAACAAGCGATGCCTAAGAAAGTAAAAGAAAGCGATGCCTAAATTAAATTTCCTAAAATATGTATCTGTTTATAACTGATACACAGCGTCGAAACAGGATAGCCATTTAAATGAACCGTGAACAATGCATTAGCATGTAATCTTACGTCTGGTTGCATCACTTTAAAACAGGAACATGCAATCTGTTGTGTGGCTGGTTCCAAAATTCACGTGAGAAACTTAGTTCACATGTCCACCAGCAACATAACAAATAGAAAGAAAATAATAAACACAAAGAAAAACGCCTGCAATGGGTAAAATAAACCACAAAACTCAGATGGTTTTTTTCCATCCATTTCTTTTTTTAGTTTCTTTACGTCTTGGCCCCTTTCGGGCTCATCTCTTTCGGGACGGGTGCATTTGTACCTGCGGTCTCACTGCATGGGAAATAAAAACACTTAGAGTCACAGCACCCATGGGTGCTGGGTGGGAAATGTGAAAACCGGCTGGTGAGGTCATTTAATGAGGTTATCAGAAACAGGTCAAAATCGTAAGTTTACCATTGGTGCAGATTTTTCGAAATTTCAAAACACATATCTGAACTAATTTTATCACTGATGAAAATCTGAACATAAGAAAAAAAAAACATCCCATCACTACCATGAACTTGTGCATCAAACTTTTTTAAATTAAAGTATCTGTGTAGTGCTGTATAAAGACAGTTTGGCAAAATAATCAGACTGTTAAAATCTAGGCACTGGACTTGGTGATACAAATGAATGAGTGTTGAGAATGTAATGATGGAAACACAAATGAATGGTGTATTGGACGTGTGCTGAAAAAAGGTGCGAGTTTGGTGGGTGAGGTCTAAAGCCATTTCTGATTTAACTGCTAAAAGTCAATGCTTAAAAGGAACCAGTGCTGGTCACAAAAGAGGACTCTTTTTATAAACCCTTTCCGGATTTTTAAAAGCTCACGATAAATGATTAATGCACCGCTGTTCGGAAATAAAATAACCTTGACCCCGTAATCTGAACCGACATGAAGTTCAATGGTATATTGGTGTTGGCTGTAACTAAATATCTCCTCTTGGGGAAGCTTGGGATAACGGAGGGTCTCTCAGGAAAATGTGGTTCTTTCATATGTTGCCCTCGGTCTTCTGACACACAATTTGGGCGTGTACTCCAAAGCAGCTTTAAAACAAACTTGACCGTTAAAGTACCCTTATCCTTCCCATACTCTACAAAGGTCTCAAGACCGGAGAATAATTCATCCTGGGCGTATCTACAGCCCGGTAGCATGGCAGACATGACAGACGGCTTTGTTGATGGTGGCGTTTACTGGTGAAATTTGTGGGTCATTCTTCTTGCGAAATACTAATAGTTGTGCTTAAGCTCCTATTAAAGGACACAGACCTGGGGTGCATCCTTTTGGGGGAGAGCATTTGTAGGAAGGTTGAAGATCCTATAGTGTCTATGGTCACTGATGTAGGACTTGCTGGGACAATCCTTAATGGCTAAAATTGTTCACCAGGTCACATTCCTCTAGAAATGTGTTTGTGGTTTGGAGTACAGAGGCCCTGTAGTGCAAAATACAAATTCAGAAGCGAAAATACAAAAACAAACCCCTGAAATACAAATATAAAGGTAAAAGCATATTTAAATGCTAAAACATAGACACAGATACACAGAAAAGGGAATACAATATACGATACAAAAACATAAACGATCAGAGATGTATGTGCCCATCTGCATATATTTTACTAATAAATCAGCATGATTTTTAGATGATATTTTGGTCGTCCATTTCAACCCACAGGGGCATATTAGTGTCCCACTTCAAATTAACTTTTACCTACGTCCTTCAATATGGCAATATTGAGGCACCCAGAAGATGGCTAATACTAATAACCTCAGATGCAATTAGCTACACAAACACTACCAATAAAACCTGGCTGTTTTTGATTAGTTTGCAGTTTTTCATGTATGCCCTGCAAGTGGATGGACTAATACCAGTTTTAATTAAAATATAACGCAATTTACCTAAGGCTGCATTTTAAATAGCTGAGCTACACTGAGGATAGATTTGACCATTAGCGGTAGCATGTTGTACACTGTAATAGCATGACTCTTGTGAGCAAAGGAGAGCTGTTCTGCTTCTCTTCCAAACCAGCAAGAGAAGCATTTTCTGGTCCCAGAAACGAGGCCACGGTTTCGCTACGCTCACTTATAAACAAGCCCGTTTCTCTCTCACATGCGGGAGACTGACAGGGATCTCACTTGAGAATGTGTAATTTAAAAGTCCGCCGTTACGGAGAAGTGCAGATCTGCACATTTACGTAATCGGTTAAACGGAGGCCAGAATAGGGGTGCTTCGGATGCAAACGGCTAAACTTGTGGACGTTCTTGGGCTCACTCCCCACTAGCTTTTCGTTACCTTAGTTTGAGGCCAAAGTTAAATTATTATATACTGCAATTTGAAGGCAGCTTCCGTAACTTTACCTTCACAAATAAATATTTTAATAGTCGTTAACAGGCGTTAAAAGTACCGTATCCATGTCACAACCAAATGTGGACTTGACTGAATGAATCTTCTTAAACGCTTACACTTCAGCAGGTCAATGCAACGTTTATCATTTCTACAAAGGTTAAAGGAATCCTGTTCTGATTTGCAGTCATAAAATATCTTTAAAAAACGCAAGTATAATAAGTGTAATAGTTTTTTTTCCTTTTTTCTTCTACTGGTAGAAATAAAAATCGATAAGCAGGTTACCGGGGGTTTTTTTCCGTGCTTAGGTTGGCACCCTCGCGTTGCCTCTTCACAATCAATGATGTCATTGTCTCTGTCAGGGACTTTCTGCGTTTGGCTGCTGGTTTGCCTCACGGCTGTAGAACAGGGAGGCAAACAGGTCCTCAAACAAAACCCTGCTTTGTGCAACACCCGAAAAAACTGACAAATGGTGTCAAGTTCCTGTGATCAGGCAGTGCACGTTCTGCACGCTCTCAGAGGGTTTCTGTGTGAAGCGACCACCCCTAGAGACGTACCCCTGTCCCACACATTATACCGTCTCATCTGTGCCCAGAAAGGTGTGGCCAAATTTCAGATTCAGACATCCTGGCGCTATTTACGCACCTCCGGGCTGAACCGGACCGACACACGCCCTCGCCGAGCTTCATCCGGACAATCAATGCCTACTGAGGCAAGATAACTGCTGGATGACAATGTAGTGAACGGAAAGTAATGAACTCCTTCATTGAACGTGGATGGACCTCGGTATTGAACATCGGCGGTTTGATAACGGATCCGCAAATTCATTTGTCATCGACGCCCCGCCCTGGCCCTCTCGTCTTCTGGAGGTAATCCACTAAGCAACGCTGTTTGATCTCACCATTCTTAGGGGAAAACTTCAAAGAATAGCTTTCAAATCCCGTATTGTGTGTGCGTGTGTGTGTGTGAGTGTATATATATATATATATATATATATATATATATATATATATTTAGGGGGGAGAGGGGGTTGTGCCGTTTTTCACACCTTATTTATAACTGGCCTTCTTAGAAAACAACAGAGCAAAGTAAAGTAAAGTAAATGGCTCTTCTGGTCTGACTGAGGCTGCATCGTCCTCTCAGGTCAGGCATATCATATTCTTTTCTTCATCCTGCTCATTCTACCGCGTATACCGCCGCAGCCCTGGTCTGATTCGAGATTACCTTCTCCGGGAGCCATGAGATTCATCCTGGGAAGACGGCCTCCTCTGGCTGAGCAGCCGTTAGCGCAGGAGCAGGAGCGGGAGAAGGAGCAGGTTAATAATGCAGTATCTCTTTATCTGCCTTCTATTTCGGGCCACGCAGAATCGCACCAAATTGGCATGAAATAGCAATAGGGGGAGAATTTACATTTAGGAGTCTTGCAGTCTTGTATCTCTCCGCGTTTGTTGTTAAAACAAGATCCATTAGCACTGCCTGAGACAATGTTTGTATAAGATCACTATGATGTCATCGATAATGCATATCAAACAATGTTTTTAAAATGTATTAACAATTTTGGCAGTGTCTGGTTAACAACTCCCCGATAACAATGAAGGTGGCTTAGGTTTTTTGATGCAATCCTTTTGATTCAATTTTTATGTATAGTGCAATTTAGTAATATCTCTAGTAATATCTTTTTACAGTCACATTTTCGGCATTTAAATATATATTATTACCATTTATGAAATATTATAAGATATTTTTTATTTATATTGAAAAAATAAATCATTATTAATATTATTGAATCTTACAAGAAGGCCTCAACTACTTAGCTAAGTTAACTTACTCACTTCGAGCTTCGTAGCCTTTACTGGCTAAACTAAACTAGTAACTCGCAGTATTGAATTATTCTAAGCTAAAGCTACCCACTTCTTTTGAGACAAAATAACTAAAGCAAAACCTAGTGCTTTAAGGTTGTTGACTATGGGCTGTGGGCTTGACAGGTATGCAGATTGCATTAAGGTTCATTAGGCTCTTGGTAAACACTGGTTTTGTGCAAAAGCTGCCTTATTCTGCTGCCTTTTGCAGCAACCTGTGTTCTGGGCTGCAAATTACACCAAACATTGAACTGTTGTCAACACAGGCTTTTTAGTGGAGAGAGGTAGCCTTGAGATTTTTTCCAGAATAGCTGGTGGTTTAAATGTTTAAATTCTGCTGTTGCTGATGAGAACTGATCAAACCAAGACCTCACTTTCTACTGAGTGATGCTGCGGCCTGACTGTCACTCAGAGGACAGGCTTGGGTTCAGTGGGGTTGTGCTGGTTACTTTATAACAGACCTCTGCAATGTCCTGCCCTGAGAAACCCAATACCTCCACCGCCTGGTTAGTGAGAAGAAGTTTTAGCGTTGAGGCAGCTTCTTGATGCGGAGGGGAGAAGACGGGTCGATGCGGAGGAATTGGCTGGCGGTGAGGGTTGTGGATAGTCTCCTCTTGGAGCTCACAGATGCGATGGTTGAAGTAAGGGGGGGTTATCCAGAAAGGTTCTTTGGGCTGCTGTGTCCTGTGCCTGCTGTGAATCGGTAATGAATCTGTCAGCTCTCCGTCGTATCTCCTGAGGAAATCTTCTGACTGTGCGTTCTTCAATGCAGCCCAGTATATCAAATAAGGAGTTGAAAAACACTCCCTTGAATGGAATGTAACCCCCCCCCCCCCCCCACTTCTGCATGAAAGTGGAACCACTGCTGTTACTTTGGTAAATGATGCTTCAGCAGAACGGAACTGGTGCCAGCCCGAGTCCACATAATCCGGCATTTTACAAAGGTTGTATTCATTGCTTACTGCATACGCTTAATTCGGCAGAACAGCACAGATCAATATGTTTTACACACGCGCTTTTCGCCTTGCACTCAACTCGCGTCTCTAAAGAGATAGCCCTACAGGAAATACAAAAGCGTAGCACCTTCTGCAGAACTGTCTCCGACTCTTCAATGACATGCATTCATTCAGCTCCGGGAGCCCCAGACTGGTGTGGGAGAGAAAAGTATTCCACGGCATCGGATTCGTCCAGCTCTTGCACGCCTTCCAACATGTGATCAGGTCCAACAGAAGGTCTTCCTGATGCTACAAACGGATGACTGCAGGCTTGACAGCACGGAGGACTGGTGGAGGCAATCCATCAGTGTTAACTCAGTGTGTGGAACAGGTGTAGTCCGTCTTTGAAGGCCAGCGTCTCGCAAAACCTCCGCCCAGCATGGATTCGGATGCACGCGGCAGCATTAAAAACTGTTTTACAATATTTATGTTTCTTTTCACTGAAATGTTTATGCCGCACATCAGAAAGTGATGACAAAAATACATCAAAGGTGACTGTTTTAGCCCCCTTATCTAGGCCCTAGAAGGTTTGCCTGATTTCATCTCGGGCGGGAAAGCATCAAAGCAGAAATGTGATGAGGTTCTGCTTCATATCGATGTCAGAGTAATTTGCGATACAGTTTTCATCTTAAGCCTTCCTTGACCTCTTATAATCAGTTTTTCTTTTGTGGAATCATTGTATGGCAATTACTATGTCCAGCCATACATACACTTTTCTTGCTGTTCCCTCGAGCAAGGGGGACTATAAATTACCATTACTGCGTCTGCACTGCAATCAACTGCATTATAGCACAGATGCGAGAAGTACATTGTAGGAGCCAGATAGGAAGCCATGAAACGTATTACAATATGTCTGCAGGTTTAAATTTACTCACACATCAAACAAAATAAAAGTACTGTATCCTTTTTTGAATTCGTCTTTGTAGTTAAATTGGTGCACAGGTTCACATTTTGAACGGTGCAATGACTTAAGATGAACACTAGGTGATGCTGCTTCTGCTATTTTAGGCAGAAATTGAAGTTCAGAAAGATGATCCTCTGGTGAGACATATGATGTAAGTATTTCCTTAATGTGTATATACTAGCACGGTTTAGCTTCCACTACCAACTGTGCTATATATACCCATCCTTTTTGAATTGAAATGAATAACCCCGCGCAGAAACAGTTTCTGTGGCAACACTGAAGTTCAGCGTTTGGAGGATGCTTCTCACATGGCGATACATCTTCACCTTTCCATCTTTCGGGTACTGCCTGTCACTGACTGCGACTGCTGAGCGTCCTGCCTCCATAAGCAGATAATCAAAGAATCGAAAACACAACAGATGACGCGATCATGTTACGGATTGTGACAACAGTCACTATTACCGTTAATAAAACACCTGAGCCGTTATATAAGGCTGGGACGAGTGATGGCAATTGTAAACCATGGGAATCAGAACCGAAGAGACTGGACCACTCAATATTGTGACACAGCGTTTAATTAATGGCAGATGAATCTATACCTCCGAGTTCTGAGCTTTTTTTGTGTGTGTGCTTGTCAGCAGTTCCTGACGCAAATTGGGCATTGGACAAAATCTGTTCTCTGCTCGCTGGCTAAGAGGTTCCCCTTTTGTGTTTGTGGTCACCTTTAATTCAGATAGGCCCCAACGCACAAAAAGCCTCAGACACACCTGTCTGTAGACATCTGTTCATGTCAGAGGGCGCCTGTCGCCTCAATTGGACATCGGTTTCAGAATCGCTGGAAAGCTTTGCTTTGACGGTGCAACCATTATTGAGCATGACGGTCAATCAATTTAACCAGTTCGATTGGCTCTTTCACCCCACATGGTACAGACACGCCCCCCCCCACCCCCCCACCCCTGCCACCCTGAGTGTCTCTTTTAAAGAAGCAAAATTATTTCAAGTCAAGAATCCTTCCTCAGAGAATGTGAAGGCCTATGGAGGGGTTCTGCTTAATAAACAAAGGATTCAGAACCTCTCCTTTCAAGTAGATTGAAACTTTTATTTTATTCAGCGAAAGCAGAAGTTAGGGAGCGTTTTTGAGCGGGCCAGTAAATACCTGCAAAACCACCTCAAGGATTTAATCTTGAGGTTGAAAAGCGTTGAAAAGAATGTCTTATGTCATCGATACAAACACAATAGTGAAGTAACATGTGCATACTTCAGAAAGTTGAACTGGAGAAACGTTTTCATTTTCTATGAGCTGTGCAGTCATTCTTTCATAATCTCTTTTGGCATCATGGCTATTTAGCGTCCCGACTAGAGAAGGGTTCAGAGCCGGGCCGAGTCGACTGTTTTAGACATCAATTATGGAAAGAATTTCCCTCTATTATCTCTGTCACAAGTCCAGGATATCAGGGCAGCACTTTCATTTCATAGCCACCGTTCTTAATCATTAACGATTCGCAGTGGAAAAGAATGTATGTCCATTTCCAAACTATAATTACCACTCTTGTCAGGGACAAATAACACAAAACACAAGGGATCTACAAATTAGGCCAATTAGTGCCTTTTAGTGGCCTTTTGCCTGTATCAATTCCTGGCTACATTTAACTTTGTGTATTTAACATTTACAAGTAAATGCATGTCCACAGCAGTGGCAGGACAATGGAACCCACTGATGAATATTTTAAACCACGGTTCAAGTTCTGCAAGCTGTCAGTTCAGAATGGAATTTGTCACACGGGTAGACGTGGGTCTTTCTGTTCATTACACATCAGAGTTGATCTGGGTTACTCGGACCCCTGTAGGGAGAAACCCTATTCACTGCGGCACTGTACACATGGTTCCAGGAAACCCAAATTCATCACGTCCTACATATGCACACATTTTTAGCCGTTGAATGTGCTTTTTCGTTGCACCTCGCCGCGCTGCCTCCTCAGGCAAATATAAATGCTCGCTTGTACGTGAATCTGGCCTATTAGGCTAAACAATGCATTCAGATAATCCAGGACCTGGCAAAGACTGTCAGCTGTTTCGCCTGTCAATGGTTTATATTTAGCTACCTGCTATCTTGTCCGAGCTGTTTCTTTCTTGCATCCAGGTAAATTGTTTTTAATACGGTGAGTGAATTCCTTCTGCGGAAACATAGCCATGGATCTTCTGAGTGCTCTGATAGCTTCCAGTCCTCGTGCTGTTATTCGCCCTGGCTAGGTCATAATTCAGACTGAACAGGTAAATGTCACAAACGAGGGTCTGTGTAAATGTCTGCAGCAGTCAGAAAGGGTGGGATGATTTCCTGCACCGTCCGATCGTCTGTGCTGCTCCTGTGCTCTGCGGCAGGTGCCTGTGACCTGAGTGACAGCTGAGCCGGGGGGCCGTCCGATCGTCTGTGCTGCTCCTGTGCTCTGCGGCAGGTGCCTGTGACCTGAGTGACAGCTGAGCCGGGGGGCCGTCCGATCGTCTGTGCTGCTCCTGTGCTCTGCGGCAGGTGCCTGTGACCTGAGTGACAGCTGAGCCGGGGGACCG
>JAOYSI010022838.1:0-34233 GCA_025775065.1 Hiodon alosoides | reverse complement strand
AAAAAAATAAACAATAAACATCACTTTTTTTTTTTGACTGTTTAAAAAAATAGAGAGAGAGAGAGAGAGAGAGAGAGAGAGAGAGAGAGAGAGAGAGAGAGAGAGAGAGAGAGAGTTTTTCTTTCTATCAGTATCACAGAAACGTTTTATAACATCCCTGGGTGTTGCCAATGACAGTAATAAAATGCATATGTATTCACTTTAATGCGTTCCAAGAGACAATCGCTCCACCAGGGAGAAGTTGCTAATGAGAGCAATCATTCGAGGGCTCTGCTCACCTGATGAGGATTGTCAGGAGAACCATCAAAGTTGAGCACGTTGTTGCATTTTTATTCTTTGTCAGTTACTGCGTAAATATACCTGAACTTTATCCACAGTTACACTGTACTTAATGAGTCACACTTTAATCACAAACTATGATTTAACTATACAACTGTTTCAGAAAGACTGCTAGTTATGCAACTACTGTGTAATTACTTTCTACAATTTCTCAATTTATGGTCATTACAAGTTCAATTTAATATTAAAATGTTTTCTCACCATTTCAACCACTATGACTGACTTTTAACTCAAACTAACAGCAGTACATGGACCATGTATATGGTCCTGGTGTCAATATGTAATTTAAACCGATAAAGATTAAAATGTGTGGTAACTGATTAAATAACTCATGTGTCCATAGTAAAATAGATCTTTTGCTTTCCAATAGGCGTGTAGGTATCCTCTGTATTTGCTCATTTAGGAGTTTTTAACCTGAAGCATGCAGACACTGGACCGTCTCTGGGCACTCAGTGGCCTGCCAAGTGACCTCTCTCGCCCTAAAAATAGTCTACACTAGAGTGAACCTAGATTTCCATAATATTTGGAATATTAATAATATTCCTATTTGGCCATAATCAGTGTCCCCACTTTTCTACAGAATGCATTTCGCTAGCTTGTTTTTGTATAAGACAAGTTAATAATGAGTTTATTTTATAAGAATAACTAGAGTTACTCTGGTAAATGTTCTATTAGAAAACATGCAAACCAGTATTTTCTTTTGCATTTCTGTGAAGCGGCATTTACTATTATATGTGAACATATACTCAACACACTCAGCTAATGATAAGTAAAAAAAGGTGAACTGTTGAACTGTTGAAAAATTGCATGCAATTATTCGATTTGCCATTTGAAGGAGTCAACTGTGTTGTTTTATCAATGTGTTATCCCACTGTTGCAGGCTACATCGTTGCTGTGGCACATTTACATGTGCTTTTTGCATTGGTTATTGTGTGTATATGCACCCTGATACATTTGACCGCCACATGTTAGACTGTTTTATTCCTATGGAGCAACTCAGAGCATGTTTCCCAAGGCCAAGCTGTGCACCTAGGCAGGTTATGAAATAGTGCAGTTATAAAACTGTTTGAGGTTAAAAACCGGATGCTTCTTTTAAAGTGTCCATAATTTTCTTGCGATCTTTCATGGTTTTATCGCTAGCTTACATAATCAATAGCAGGTTACTGACTGTATATAGTTGGTCCAGTGTCTGCAAGCCTCGTGCTACAAACTCATAGAAAGGTTTTTTAGCATGGTATTCTGTTCAATACTTCAAAAACAACCACAACAAAAAGAACATGGGACGCAAAAGACAAGGCTGGCTGGTTCAATGGACACACAAGTTATTAAATCAGTTACCATACAGATAATTTGCATTTTTCTATTTGTTTACATGAGAAAAACATATTGACACCAGGACCATTTTGTAACCTATATTATACTTGCAATTTACTGCAGTCTGTTATATAACTGTAGTGAGAAACTTAAGACTTAATGTCAAGCATACAGGCTGAAATGGTAAAAGTACAATTAATATGTCATGGCACTTGTAACAACCATGTCACACAGCAGTTGCACTTCTGCACTAATACACTTGAGTTCTTACAAAGATCACAATTAAAGTCCATCCATCCATCCATTTTTGAAACCGCTTATCCTGGTCAGGGTCGCAGGGGACACTGGAGCCGATCCCGGCAGGCATAGGGCGCAAGGCAGGGATACACCCAGGACAGGATGTCAGGTCATCACTGGGCAACACACACACCCATACACACACAAACACACACACACACACACACACACACACACACACACACACACACACACACACACACACACACAAACCTACAGGGAAATTTAGTATGGCCAATGAACATAAACAAGTCTTTGGACAGTGGGAGGAAACCGGAGGGCCCGGAGGAAACCCACGCGGACACGGGGAGAACTTGCAAACTCCACATAGACAGGCACCTCGAGCTGGGACTGAAACCCAGGACCCCTGGCGCTGTGAGGCAGCAGCGCTAACCACCACGCCACCGTGCCGCCCTCCACAATTAAAGTACAGTATAAATCTGCATAATAACGCTGGTACACATGTATTTACTCAGTAACTACTACTTAAGTAAACAGTCTTCAGAAAGACTTAATGTGAAGTGTTACTGAAATGTCAATCTATATTCACACTTCATGGAATTAAAATAGCCATAAATGGCAAAAAAATACCATGTTTAAACTGTAAAAACAGCTATTTACTTTTCCCTGAACCTTTCATGCAAATGGCATCATTGCCAAGCTTCCTTCCGATTATCTGTGGAAAAAAATAAGAAATAAGTAAGCACAACAATTTGATGGGAATTTTCCCCAAGCCTAGATAGTGAATGACCTTGTGGCAACTATTCCGAAAAAAAATTACACTGTTCTCTCTTGTGACGCTGAAGGCAGATTTGAAGGAAGATTGTTGTGAATGAAATAAATAAATGACATAAGAGAGTTTCTGCTCCCAAACTGAAGAAAATTCGACTTCCTCCATTGCAATTCACAACATCATATATTGGGCTAACCCCAATACTGTAGGATTGGGCATCAATAAAGTTATATTCATTCTTTTATTTATGTCTTTTTTATTTATAAAAACACATAAAATGATTTATCCAAGTGAAAAAAAAAATGTAATACCTTCTAGTTCATCCAGCCATGGATATCTGAACTACAATATCTACTATGCAAACACGGAATTTTGATCTTAATAAACATATTTGCATTCCAACTAACCCAGTCTAGATGATATATAGTAAACCAAGGAATGCTAAATTTTTGGTGACTTCAAATATAATACGAGGGTGAAAACAGCAAACCTGCAAGAATCCATATATGCTACCACACTGTCCCCACAAACCACCATAATGAAAATATATCATCAATTAGAGAGATTAACGTCTACAGTAGCAGCCGATGTAAATGTAAATATACAAGACACAGAAATATAGATGGCAGTCTGGAGACCTGGCAGACAAGAAGTGTGCAAGTGAGAGAGGGAGTTATCTCAAGCGGGACAGCCGCCGCCTGGCACTTTGTGTCTCCTCGAAACCCTAGCGAGCAGCACAGATGTGCCGCAGGCTGATTTGGAGACGAGATAAAGCAGGAGAAAGCTCAGAGGGAACGAAAAAAGAAAAAGATCACGAGGAGCAGAATGGAGGTTCTGCTTCTGGAATGGATCAATCCAAAGACAGCAGCCGATTTAGTTTTGAACGAGATGTGCAAGCGCGCGCAAACACACACACACACACACACACACACACACACACACATTCGCACAAATTAGTTTCTTAGATGAGAACAGTCCATCGACTACTACACATCTAACCACTGGCGAATGAACAAGGAACTGTTGTGGAATTGTGTGAAGTGATATGAATAAAACACGTAAGCAGTAACATTCAACCATGCCTTTGGGTAGACGTTGCAGTTCCAAATACATTAGCTTTGTTAATTAATGTGAAATTCTTCACTTTTTTAATTGCAAGAAGGGATGGAGGGATGGCGAGATAGCAGAGAGAAGGGGGGGCAGTTTGATTTGTTAAACCCTTGGTGGAGATTAAAGGGTATAGACTGGATCCAAGCCTCTTCCTTTTCTACATTTTAACGTGTGTTCAAAAGCTTTCAAAAGCTGAAATGGGACAATACCATCCACTTTTTTATGCTAATCATACTAAGCTATCTCACTAGAGACCTCCTATCTGTCATTGGATGATGGCTGATCTAAAAATGGCTGATAGAAGTCTTCAGTGCGGAAAACAAAAAAATGAAGAAAAAAAACTTCAAAAGTAAAAGCAAACTAATACTGGTTGCCTTTTCAATGGTTGCAATCTAGGCAAAAATTATGTATTTAAAGCTGTCACTTATTTAATCTAACCTAGAATATACACTGAAGGATATAAAACACAAAGATGCTACACCATACAGATGCTTGAGGGAATATTTCTTGGTGAATTGGGACTTTTGCTTTCTTCTCGTCACCAAAGATAATTTTTTTTGACAGACTCACTTTGATTTAACCCACCAAAACTGGCAAGTCTTTTGTTCAAACTTTCAATGTGATATGAAAACCACATCTGTTTCTAATGCTGGAACACACCATTCCAAATTTCAGCCATATGATGGATGTCATAATTATGAGACAAAACTTGAAACCATTTAGACGAGTTTAAAAGTCAGGATGTTTGCTTAGAAGCATCTCTGTATTAAATTCCCATGCCAAATATTTCTATGTGTGCTGTCTACGATTGTTTTAAACTGATAAATATAGGCTTTTCTTTTCGTTTCAGAAAACATGAGCATCATTATTCTCTTGAAAAGATTTGATGAGGGACACCAGTACATATGTTTT
This sequence comes from Hiodon alosoides, assembly GCA_025775065.1. Lineage (NCBI taxonomy): Eukaryota > Metazoa > Chordata > Actinopteri > Hiodontiformes > Hiodontidae > Hiodon > Hiodon alosoides. Next base: position 29,528 of record JAOYSI010022838.1, on the reverse strand, counting down.
TTAAACTAACTAGGCAGACTTGGCTAAAATAAAACTTAATTTTATAGCTACTTAGCTGGGAGACTTTTGTGAAAACCCACTAATTTGCACATTTCTGCTCAGTCGCATACTTTTACAAAGTCTACTAATGTACAAAAATCACAAGTTGTCTGCCACAAATGTTTTAAACATTCTCACTCTCCTCACAGTAAAAAAACAAACAAAAAAAACATACAAATGGAATTAATGAGACTGAAAATGTTCCTTTCATGGACAGTTCAGGGAATCTAAAATAAGGACCATAGAAAATCCATCAAAATGAAAATAAGATACAGCTCCAAACTGTAAATGGATTCCAACTGTACGGCTTACCCTACTTTTCCACTAATTAGATAAAATGTGTATAATATTGTGGCATTATATTTGCAGATATATCGATTTGATAATACTTTACATTATTACATTATATTATTAATTTTCAGCAGGGAACAGAATGCCCTGCTAAAATGTAGACCACACAAATAGGTGTTCAGGCAGGGACGGACTTCGACAAAAAAAACCCCAGGAAAATGAGCTAGACCGGCCCACTACCTGTCCCACCTATTGCATACTGCTCCATCCTGCACCATCATCGTTGAATCCCACACAAAACATACAAACCAACATCAACAAAAACAGAGAAGGTATAATAATGTAATAATTATAATAATAATAATGCTTTACACCAGTGGTGTAAAGCACGCCGCCACTGGACTCTGGAGCAGTGGAAATGTGTTCTGTGGAGTGACGAATCACGCTTCTCTATCTGGCAGTCTGATGGACGAGTCTGGGTTTGGCGAATACCAGGAGAATGTTGCATTGTGCCAACTGTAAAGTTTGATGGAGGAGGGATAATGCTATGGGGTTGTTGTTTTTTTGGGGTTGGCCTAGACCCCTTAGTTCCACAGAAGGGAAATATCGATGCCTCAGCTTACCAAGACATTTTGGAAAATTCTATGCTTCCAACTTTGTGGAAACCGTTTGGGGAAGGCCTTTTTCTGTTTCAGCATGACTGTGCCCCAGTGCACAAAGCAAGGTCCATAACGACATGGTTGGATGAGTTTGACTGGCCCGCACAGAGCCCTGACCTCAACCCTATCGAACTTCTTTGGGTTAAAATAGAATGGAGATTGCGAGCCAGGCCCCCTCGTCCAACATCAGTGTTTGACCTCACAAATGCTCTTCTGGAAGAATGGGCAAAAATTCCAACAGACACACTCCAAAATCTCTTAGAAAGCCTTCCCAGAAGAGTGGAAGCTTTTATAGCTGCAAAGGGGGGACCAACTCGATATTAATGTCTATGGATTTAGACTGGATTTAGTGTGTAGGTGCCCCAATACTTTTGTCCATATAGTGGACAAAATACATTAGTGGACATATTAGTTTTTAGCATGCGGCTCTTTATGACCGAAATGCCCGCTAACTATAGTGGGGAGACAAATATTGTCAGGCACCAGGTCCACAAGATGCTGTTCAAAACTTTTGATCTTAAACCGGTTGGGCCATCTTTTACATGTTTTAGACAACCAGCCTGCCTGTAGTGCTGTTGTGACTGTGGGAGCTGCAAACGGGTGTATTTATTATTATTATTATAATAAATGTTATTATTTTTATTAAGTCATTACGACATTTGAACACTAAAATGTGCTGCATTATCCATGGCTTTAATCGAAAGTGGCTGTGTTATTCTTTAAACCTTCTTTGGGTATGCTCTCTAAACAAGCATCTCTTTCTAACCACGCGCTATCCAGGTGCACAGCACTCATGAAGTCTGCCCTTCTCAGAGACTGATGCAGTTGTATGCATCTTGATGTACTCTCCATTAGGATGGACTATGTGACTAGATATACTTAGAAAAGCATAGTGAATAAGAAAACATGGTTTTCTAAACAAAAGATATCTCAATAAGCCCTCAGGCAAACAGACCACATGTTTATGTTTGTCCTCCCCACTCACAACCCGGGATGGCTTTTTGCTCTTCACTAAATCATTCAGCTTGTTAGTGCTGATGAGATGCAGATGAAATCCCTTCTGTGAGTTTTGGTGGTCGTTCCCAAAGAATCTTAAGGGATGAATAAACGTATGCACTCTGACAAAGCTATTTTGTACAAAACGACTCATCAGCTTAAATCACTCTCAAATTTCTCAAAATAAAAATGAAATCAGGCTGGACTGTATAATAATCTACAAAAGACCAACTACACTCTAGACAGTCAATTTGTAGAAATGAAAATATACTTAGAAGATATAATAATGTAAAATGTCTTAAGAGAGGGTCTGCTGCATAAGCACAGAGGTTGACAGGGTTTTTTATGGCTAGATTTTCCAATCCTTAAAGCGAAAGTCAATACTCAGCAGTGACTAAAAACGAATGGATTTTCTGTCACGCCCTTCTGTACATTTATTCAATTTTTATCTAGTAGATGTTAAAGAAAGCTGTGAATGTGAGTATAGTGTGTGTGTTTTTTTTTTTAATCCACTTTACCTGTGTGCTATATGTCAATGTGTGAACTATGCAACAAGACAAAAATTTACAAAACACCTGTGTGCTTCAGACCTGTATGCTCTCAGATGATTACTGCACTTAAATGTGAGCAATGCAAAGCAATTACAGTCATGTTCTTTGGGGTTGAGACTAGCCTGTGAAAAACACAGGGTAATCGTCCACATTAACTACGTGCAAACGTACTTTTTGACCCAGCACCCTTCGTTTCTCCCGCCTGCTTGCCTTGCCGCCTGCCTGGTCTCCTGCCCCACCAGCCCAGGCAACAGTCCTACCCAACCCTGTGTTTTTCCTGTCCCTCCAATCGCTCATTAAATACCCTGTCTAATTATTGCCATGTTCTGGTGTTGTGCTGGGTCTGTTAACAATTGGGTCTGTTAGCCTAGCCTCCCTAACAGTACAAACTGGCCATTCGCCATGGACCCAGCCGACACCAATGCCATTCGCCAGGTAATTTCCTGGGACAGCACAAGGCCCTGCAGGAGATCTCGCCTCCATGACATCTCGGCCGCCCTGAGTAGTCTCCAAGGCCGACCTGCTTCTCTGAACCCCTCTGCCGAGACCAGCAAATCGCTCTGGCCATCCGGTTGGACAACCGGCTCTGTGAGTGCCTCAGACCCCAGCGATCTTTCTCCTTGCCTCCTAGATCGTCTCGGTTTTCCCCTCCTTCGGCCCCTGAGCCTCACCGGGTTTACCAGAGCAGTCCAGAGCATGAGCCCATGCAGCTGGGGTGTGCCCAACTGACACCAGAAGTGCGAGCCCTCCGCATTTCCTCCAGGGTATGTCTTTACTGTGGCTGACCTGGCCATTTTGTCTCCACTTGCCCACTCTCATGGGAAATGGGCAGGCTTGTCAGTAGGAGGGGAGCTACTCATGGACCAGGTGAAGATCGACTCCACTAAGGAAACTGTGGTCACCGACTGGCCAGTCCCCAGCAATTTAAAGCAGTTGCTACGTTTCCTGTGGTTTGCCAATTTTTATCAGATTTTATGCCAGATTCATCCGGAACAGCCACATCGCAGTCCCACTCACAGCCCTCACCTCCACATCTACAACCTTCAAATGGACTCCTGAGGCGGAGGATGCCTTCCGGGAGTTAAAGACTCATTTCATCTCTGCCCCGATTCTAGCCCAGCCGGACCCAGACCTCCAGTTCATAGTTGAAGTGGACGCCTCTGACACGGGGGTCGGGCAATACTTTCCCGGCGGTCTACCACAGACCAAAAGCTTTTTACTCCAGGGAACTCACTCCCCCGGAGAGAAACTATGATGTGGACAACAAGGAGCTCCTCGCTGTGAAACTGGCATTAGAGGAGTGATGCCATTGGCTAGAGGGAGCCAACCAGCCCTTCATTTTGTGGACAGATCATAAGAACCTCTCCTATGTGCAGAACGCTAAGCTCCTCAACTCCCGCCATGCCAGATGGGCCCTGTTCTTCGGCCGGTTCCAGTTCCACTTGATGTACTGTCCAGGCTCCCGGAACACCAAGTCTGATGCCCTGTCCCGCTTGCATATAGCTGAAAGTGGTGGCTCTGACCCTGACCCCACCCTGCCACCCACCTGCCTTGTCGCTGCTCTCACTTGGGAGATTGAGTCCCTGGTTACAACAGCCCGACCTAGGTACCGGTCCATTCGCCTATTTGTCCCAGACTCCGCTTGCTCCCAGGTACTCCAATGTGCTCATTCCACTCATCTCACCTGGCATCACCCTAACCTTCCTGTAACAAAAGTTCTGGTGGCCTACTATGGACCCTGATACCCACTCCTTCATTGCTGCCTGTACCGCCTGCGCATAGAGCAACTCCAACAACTCCAACAAACCCTGTGCAGGCCTTCTCAGCCCCCTGCCTATCCCCAGTCGCCCCTGGTCCCACATCTCCCTAGACTTTGTCACTGGCCTCCCCCCATCCGAGAGTAACACCACAATCCTAACTGTTCATCGCCTTACCACACCTTCCCTCAGCCAGAGAGACCACCGACCAGCTGGTTTAACTGGTGTTCTGTCAGCATGGCATTCCCGCCGACATAGAGTCAGACCGAGGCCCACAGTTCATCGCCCAGGTGTGGCGAGTTCTGCCCTGGGAGCCACCATCAGCCTCTCATCCGGTTACCACCCGCAGACTATTGGCAGGTCAGAGAGGGCTAACCAAGAAATGGAGACCGCACTAGGGTGCATCACTTCCACAACTCCATCCGTCTGGAGCTGCCAGCTGCTGGGGTCGAATACGCCCACAACACACTCACGAATGCCTCCACGGGCCTTTCTCCTTTTCAATGCTCCCTGGGGTACCAGCCTCCCCTGTTCCTGTCCCAGGAGGTTGAGCTGGCAGTTCCCTCAATCCAGGCCCATATGCAACGCACCTGGAAGCAAGCTCGTTCTGCCTTGTTCCGTGCCTCTGCCCATTCCCAGCGGCAAGCCAATCGTCGCCGTACCCCAGCACCCCGGTACGCCCCTGGCCAGAGAGTTTGATTAGCTTCAAAGGACCTGCCCCTCAAGGTGGACTCCAAAAAGCTTGCCCCCCGCTTTATTGGCCCTTTCCTCATCGAGTTACTTGTGAACCCTTGTGCTGTGCGCCTGACATTCCCCACCTCCATGCGGGTGCATCTTACATTCCATGTTTCACAGATCAATCCCGTCTCCACCAGCCCCCTGTCTCTCCCCATACCTACTCCTCCGCCACCGCGGATCATTGACAACCCTACTGGACATGCGCCCCTGTAGACGGGGTCTCCAATACCTAGTTGACTGGGAGGGCTATGGTCCCAAGGAGTGGTCCTGGATCCCCAGGCGCCACATTCTGGATCCATCGGCCTCATTTGGGCCGTCAGTCCGGTGGCGTCCGTAGGAGGGTAGGAGGGAGGGTACTGTCACGCCCTCCACTGCTGCCTCCTAGTGGCTTCCAGTCCCTGTCTCTCTGTGTCTCTGTCTCTGTCTGTGTCTGTGTTTAGGGGTGTTGCTCCAGGCTCCGGTCTCCAGTCCATGTCTTCCACCCCTCCAATTATGCCTACGCACCTGCGGTCCATCAGCTCATCACCCAACAGTATTTCAACCCTGGCTTTCCAGTCATTCGCCGCCAGTTTGTTGTACCACTGACACTTGTTAGTTCGCCACGGCCGCGCTACCTTAGATTTCTAGTGCTTCTATTACTTGTACCTAACCTTGTCTTCTGTGTCTCCCATCCAGCACCCTTCGTTTCTCCCACCTGATTGCCTTCCCGCCTGCCTGGCCTCCTGCCTCACCAGCCCAGCTAACAGTCCTGCCCTGCCCTGTGTTTTTCCTACCCCTCAAATCCCTCATTAAATATCCTATCTAATTACTGCCTTGTTCTGGTGTCGTGCTATTGGGTTCACTAGCCTAGCCTCCATAACAATTGTGAATTATTGTTAATTTTCAATCGTTTTCCTGCTCCACCACTTTCCAGAGCCAATATGCGGTTTCAAGGTTTATTTGTAGAAGCAATTTTTACTCATGATGGTCCTTTTATTACTATAAGAATAGTTAAATTGAGCTTAAATTACAGTTACAGCTAATTGTTAAATGCAGAAGCAACAGAACAAGGTAAAAGTGAAAAAGGAAATTGTGAAGTTCACCACAACAAAGAGGCAGGAGGAACCTATTGCTGTATATGGCCACCTGGTTCATGTTTGAAAAGCTGTTAAAATATTTCTGTGTCAGTGATTGACCTTCCCTTGTCTGCTCAATTGCAGTGTATAAAGGTGTTAGGATTTCAATCAATGCTTCACTGATTAAATGTATTTTTCATGTTATCAGACATTAAGCCATTATTCATACGGAGCAAAATGTTATTGGTATCTATTTCGTTACCTACTGCAAAGTGGGACAGCTCACTAGATAAACTGTATGCATGCATTTACATTCTTTGAATTAATCTGTTATGCTTTTTTAATCCATCCCTGTTGCAGAATATTTGAAATACTTAATCGTCATAAATCGTCTTTTTTTTTTGTAGATTTCCCATCCTGTGATTTGTGTGCATAGACTCCTTTGCAAGATTCCTTGCAACTGCAAGACTCAAAGGAAGAAGGGGTGTCTGGCTCCACTATTGTGACAGTTGTGTTAGATAGGGTGGCAGTATGTCCAGCTCATTTAAGAAAATAGTATTTTGCGAGGCAGTGCTTGCTGGTTAAGTTGTTATTCTGCAGTACTTAATAGTGACAAATCACACAGTGGTTATGCTGTAAAATTCCATCTCTGCAGACAATAAACAGTCATGTTACAATACCCTGTAGTAATTCGATACTAACATTGTTAAATTGACCTGTATCGCTCAACAGCACCGGATCTGCAAACATCGTGTTTGTTCATACTAAAATGTCTCATCAACAAGGAAACTCTAATGTTTTATTTTATTTTTTCCTGAGCTGTTCCTAAAGGCATATTTTCCATGTCAGGCTGATCTTACTGTCAAGGGGCACAGTTGAAATGCATTGCAGGTAGGGTCCCTCATGCACCCTGGGAAACATTTTCAGTGTCATCTTGCCAAGAAGCCTGTCAGATGAGCAGGTCCTTAAACATTCCCTTTAGATTTAGATGTAGATATGAGGGATAATGTTCATAATGCTCTGCATTTATGATCTCAAGAGCAAAACATTTCACAGTTGGAATGTGGAGGCATCGGCGGGAAACTAAAACCTTACTTCAAACAGAACATTTTCAAATACAAGTTTTTGCTTTTTTTAAATCAGATGCCATACATTGGAAAATTGGTTTTCAGCTACCATTTACAGTACAATGGAATAACAGGCTGCATGTACATGTGCAGTGTAGCAACGCCTTAGTCAGGGTAATTCTGTATTGTGGGGAGCTGGAATGAGCAACCTCTTGATAAATTCTAACGAGTTCTGGAACATTAAGAAAAAGGAACAGGAACGGAATGAGATTAAATTAAACCTGTCTAAGTTGGTTCTGAAGTGAGATAAACGACCAGTTAAAGAATAAACACTCGCAGCATTGTCACAATATCATCACAATAAACCAGGCCACACAAACAATAATAAGTTAAGAGTTTTGTGTTGCTGGACTGCATATAATAATACAAGAATGTTAGGGGCCCTAATTCATTTAACTTGAAGTGATTTCCCTCTACAAGGTCATGCAAAAAATACATGATATACTGTTAAGCGCTCAAATTTATGCACATTGTTGTATACAACTTCAGTTTGGTACTAATTTTACTGAAAGAAACGAACAAATAAAACAAAAAGTTAACTGCAAATTAAAAAAACATACGCCACCAGGATTTAAAAATCCACTGCCATAAGAACACTAGTTATAAGGTAAAAGGACAAAGCGAGTGGTAGAAATGTATTGGCCAAGTCCAACAAAAAACATATGTATGTTCCTGGTGAGGATCACGGCTATTTGGAAAACATAATATGCATTTTTGAGATGAAACAATCACACCCATAATTTTTTTAAACGTTCTAAGTATATTATTATTATTATTATTATTATTATTATTATTATTATTTTATAACACACACACGAAGACACAAAAACTAAGTGGCTACATAATTAGGTACACTGATCCAATTAAATTTGTTGGGGCGTAGGTGTCAAAAGTTTACCAGAGGCCCTATTGCTTGCCATAGTTGTAAATTGGCTGGTAGTAGGTCTAAACTGATTTTGGCCGGACAATGAGAAAAATAAGTTTTACTAGTTTCTAGTTTTAACTAGCTTCAGGAAATCCAGCGGATATTAGTCTGCAGTTTCAGAAACTGCAATCTGTAGTTTAGTATATAAACCTGTTTAAGTGTCTTGTTTTAAGGTTACTATTTCTCTATTTAAGGGTACTTTTCTTCTCTAGTTTGATCTGGGCGCCACCTTGCCCTCAAAAAAATTAAACGAAAACCAAAGAGTTTAGATTGAATTAGACAATTATCTCCAATATACTTTCACCCACATTTTTGGCTATGTCCAGGCACAACTGTCTACTACGTTATGAGTGTATTCGTTTTAAGCTAGGTGTTAGCAGATGATATTTATTAAGATAAGAAAAAGGGAGGGAGAGATTTTTCTCAGTTCCACTAGGTGAGTTAGAATGTTGCCGCTCAGAAAATGCTCCGTGAAGGTTCCATTCGATTAGTTTGCTATTGCCCTGCACTAGAATTCCAGTGATTCCAGAGTTATTTGGCTCTTATTTGACAGTTATGTTGACTGAGCCCAAAATCGATAGCGTTCTATTTTCCACCCTACTAATTGATGATTAGTCGTCCCATCTGATCTCACAGATGCTCGATTTGACTCAGATCTGGTGACTGGTAATAGATACAAAGCTGTCATGAAGGGATGCACCTGATCATCAGTGGGGTTCGGATATTGTGTGGCATTCAAACGTTGCTCCACTCATATAAAGGGACTCAATATGTGCCACAAAAACACACCCCACACCATTAGCCTATAAAATGCAGTTTTCACTTTATTCTGGTCATTGCATAAGCGTAAACTGGGATTTCTAAAGACCTGGCGATGATTTTCTAATCCTCCATTGCCCAGAGTGTGTGCCCTTTAGTCTACTGAAACCGCTATGTCATATTTTTTGCTGACAGGAGTGGAGGTCGTCAGCTGCCATACCCCACCCGTAAGTAATGTATTCTGATATGCCACTTTTGGCTTTCTGTAGCCTGTAAGTTACACTGTAAATTCTTATTTAGAGCGCCAAATTCATAGGGACAGATTAATATAATGTCCATGGTTACTATTTGGTCACCAATCCTTTTTATGCAATAACTGCCAAAAGTCTGCTACTCATTGCCCCTGCTATGTATCTTATCTGGCGATGCTCTTTCAGGCAGGCCTGTACTGCAGCCATCATCAGTTTTTGTTTGGTGTGACTTATTTTTGCCTTAACTCTCATCTTCAGCAAATTAAACAACTGGATTTAAATCTCCCTAAAAAACTCCCTAGTTGCTATGACAATATGTTTGGGGTCATTGTCTTGAAGTACGGTGAAATGTTGTCCAATGAGTTTGAAGGCATTTGTACTTGAGTAGACAAGATGTTTTTGTCTGAACAAGCCTCAGTTCCTGAACTTTCTTTGGTCCTTATGCTGACAGGTATCAATAGCAGACTCCAAAGCCAAACCCAAAGCCTACAATCAAGACTGCACATTGACAGCTCTCAAAAATTATGCAAAAATGATCTGACAGAACGCACCTGACTAACGAGAAGTCAAGCCAATTCTACCAACTACTTTTGGTGCAATGAAATGGAAAATGGGGACTGTGAATAAAATGTGTTGTCATGTGCAAATGGTGAAACCAATATATAAAAATACCCACAAATAAAACTAAGGACCAATACTTCAGCCTCATAGTAATAGTTTGCTTTCACACGATCTGGTTGAGTCTTGTCACACACTTACATACTACCCTTATAATGTAAACTGTTATGCTTTACTGTTTTTGTGAACCTGTCATCAGAAAGCTATTTACTTTTACCATCACTAAGAGCTAAGCCAAATTCCAAGCTTACCTATGCGGCACTGATGCCCCCCCCAAATAAGCAAAACAAAAAAAATATATATTAGTACTGTGTTTATATATAAGCCCAGGACTCACAGCTAAGAATGCAATTTGGCCTTTAGAGACCAAAACTTTGAGCATCGCTGCTCCAGTGCTACTAAATTGTAGTAAGTCTGCAGCTTGAGCTCAGTGGCTTCTAGAGGTACTTAATCAACACTGCGTAGTGTGATACAGCATTACCTTTATAGGTGTTGAATAAATATCTATACTCTGAATGTGTGTTTACTAATGTATTGCATATTATTTCAAACTATTTCAACTTAAAAGACCCAATCCCAAAACCATGCTCCACAGTCAATCAGTTTTGTTTCTATGTTGCCAGAACTGACGGCAGAAGGTAGGGCGCTCCCTGCTTAGTTGTAATGCGCCAGGCCATTAAACCATGCTAATTTCTACACTCCATTAAACAGCTAACCAATCCTACAGACATTTGTCTCAGCTATCAGAGCTCTCAGCCCATTGAGACTGCAAGTCGACATCCCTCTTCTTGGCAATCTCTCAGTGGATTACTCCTGAAAAGCAGCTGCCTCTTGAGGAAATAAAAATGACAAAGGATATGTAAAATCAAGGTGTTTAGAGAATGTAACACAACACAGAAATGTTATCTACTTATCCAGAATGCATTTGTGAATGTTGAGTTTTGAAGGCCCTACAAGATAAGTCTTAGTACATTCATTTTTAATAAAAAATATCAGCAATAAGCAATATGTTGTACTGAATCTTCCTGGAAAAAGAAAAAAAAAACATCACATGCCTGGTGAATGAAATGTAGCCTTTTTCTTTCAATAAAAACCATGCTTATTTTTGATTTACTATCAAATATAAATTTTGTAACATTGAATTTACAGTATTAAATGGCAAATACTATGGGAAAGGCCCTTTCCCATAAGATCTCAGTCCTTCCTTTGTACCCTTTCTCTTTATATCATTGCACTGGGACATAATTTAAAAGCGTGAGCATGGGCACTCTAGCAAAACACCGGCATGGTTTAACTGGTTTTCCCATGCGGTTTCAAAGCCTTGCGTCTCATTAGCTCCATCTTCAAGCCATCCACTCTATTGAAATTAACCGTACACAAAAACCACCAGGGCAGAAAGTATTCCGCAAACTGTGGGCAAAAGCAGATTAAATGTATGCAAGCAAGAACAAAGTGGTATACATAAAAGCGACGTCAAAATAGAATGACGTCCAGATGTGCATAAGAATCCCTCTGCATCCTAATCCACACTGACAGTGGAATATAGGCATTAGGTTCATAGAGTTATGCTTGTGTAGAAGTGTAATTGTGTGTATTTATGTGTTTGTATTCTCTTTCAACTTATTATTAAGTAAATTCAATGTGCCAAGGTGTGTCAGAGTGGCAGAACTTATTACAAAAAATGCTGTACAATTTTGGCTTCCCTGACAGAAGCCATTTATGTAAGCAAATATAAGACTATCCAAGTTCCCTCAATTTATCTTCTACAATAGGGACAGTCACATCCCTATCAAATTAACGAGATCCATGTAATAACATTAAAAAGCCTAAAAAGCCTAAAAACTCCAGGTTCACAGAATAATGTCTCCCAGATTTTGCCTTTTAAACAATTGACTGGGAGACTGCTCCTGATCAAGTGAAGCATGGATTGAAAATGTATAGGACTGGTTAAACACGGGGCATAATCGAGATTTGTAAATTGCATATTTAAGGAAGAGAAGTCTAACGTTGCTGACCCTGAAAAAACTAAATTACCCAAGTAATACTAAAAAGTATTGCTTTTTTATGATAGGTAACCATATTCCCATTAGATATTGCATATCAGAAACCAAACACAGGAAGAACCTGAAAACTCCACACGGACCGAGTCGTATTCGAACCCGGGGACCCTGACCGCTGAGCCACCTTGTGACAGTACATAACCAGCAAATTCAAACATCAAAAATGTAAACATCTTAAAATAACTTCACATAAACTATTCTGAACTTTGTTTTCATTTCAGCTACTATTGTCCAGCTGTTTTGTAACTTCTATACAACTAGTTTTCTTAAATACAGAACAATGTTTAGTTTCTGATGTTTTTACAAACCATAAACATACTGCATACAATGCACATTGGAAACATACTGCATACAATCTACCATGCATTATTGATATGTATGCATTATTGAACATAATTAAATATTGCCCTCTAATTAATTAATTAATTTTACCTGATTTCAAATTAAAATTCTGATACCCTAAATAAAATTTAAAAAAAATTTAAATTAAATTAAAAAACAAAAAATGTATTTCTTACCATTTGGAGACAGAAGTTTCCAGGTGACTGTTGGTTCTGGCTTCCCATTTGCAAAACACATGAGGGTGACGTTGGAGCCTTCATTTACAGCAATGTCCTTCGAAAAATTGATGATTTTTGGAGGAACTGAATGGAGAAGAAAAATTCAACAATTACTTGGTTAGCAGGATACAGCAAAACTGAAATTAGAACCGTTACCTCACATTCTATTTCATAACCAATGTACATAACTGACCTAATTGTTCATGAGTATCCAATAAAAGGCTGAATATGTATTTTATTAGGGGAAAAAAACCAACTAATTTTCCTAACATAAAGTTCCCTAATTTGAAGCTAAAAACCTGATGTAAAACTTCATGAACTGAATATTCTGACACAACAGACAGACATACAAACACAAAATTACACACCAAATATAGCCACTTTGATACAAATGCAAAAAAAACCCTTTTGGCATCAATGCTGTAATTAAGCGTGTGCTGAAACAAAACCCGACATTTACAGCATTAAAAAAAGAAATCCTTTAAGAACAAAAACACTGTCCTGTTCATAGCTCCACTACTATAGACTCCTCATTAAATACGCGTAGTTCCTCAAAATTCCCTCTGATATTATTATAGATCCACAGTCACATTAATCACATTATTTAGGATAAGCCAGCAGAAGAAAGCTGTTCAAAGGCACATTTCAGTTGTTTATCCCTTAAGGCAGATATATACAGAATTGTGGGTAAACCTTACATCACTGGAATAAATTCAAGCATAAATGTATGTTCTATTTTAGAAAAAAGAGTCATCCCCTAGCTGAATATTCTTATCACTGTAGTCATGAGTCATGAGAATGCTAGATAATAAATGCCACTGCGTCACACAATTTTTACCTTGACAGGCGGATATTATGTCACAAAAGCAGACTGAGTTGAAGGCTCAGTCACTTACTTGTCCATCAGTAGCTTTAATTAAGAGGATTTCTGCTAAAAACAATAAGAGGCACAAATTGAACCTGGATAGTAGCATACTATGTGGGATTAGCTTTAAAAATGATTTATGCATTTGAATTTTATATGTTAATGAACTCCGGCACCTGCTCCTTGGCATTAGTATTAGAGCCCCTTTCAATCATTCATAAGCGTTACATAAAATAAAGGAAAAATAACACTATATTCAGAAATTACACATGGGTATTTACAGGCAAATATGCTGGTGTGCTGTACTTTTGCTTGAAATTTTATTATTTTATTTTGGGAACACAAAAGTATTCTGCCTGTCACTGGTACTGAGCAAACACTGGTACTAAGAGAGACAATTTATAGATGGAGACAGCTAAATGTTTTCCAGTGGCTTAATCCAATTTTATTTGTGAGTGAAGCACAATCCATTTCAAAACTGTCTGTTACAAGAAACTATTTTTTAAAATACATTTGTAATACATACTGTAATGTTACAAATGAAGCCCTGGGCCAGAAAAATGGGTCAAACCAAGTCCCTCTTTCAAATATACCATTTTTAAATATATTCTACATATCTGCAACATCAACGTTTCAGAAGCCAATTTTGTGCTGTGTACTGTACATAAACATTATTTTATATCTGCAAATTATTGAAAATATAGGCTATTTGGTTTACATGACTGATATGATGAGTATAATGTATTGCATTTGATATTCATGGTTATATACAACAAATCAGTGGCAGCCATGAATAAAAAGAAAATTGTTGTTTTTTTAAACTAGCAAGTAAATAACTCACACAGGTGTCTAACTATTCTTTTACCAAGCAATCAGTCTCTATATGACGGACATGGGCGTCTACTTATTTTTTTACAATTGCTGGTATTCTACAAAGGTTAGTTATTAATTTAAAATAAATTATTCATTATTTGGCAGCCATGACAGAAAAGTCTCTGAAATCAAAAGCACACCATGTTTAATAGGCCACCACACACTAGAGTATTTTTGCCTTTTAGCTTGCATAAATAGAGTTTTTTTTTTTTTAAGTTTCAAGGATTTCTCTTCAAAGGAGAGAAAAAAAACCACATTGAATTAATTTTACCGACCAGCTTTTCCAGCCTTACCACCTGTAATTGGCTTTTATTTGCCATAAGTGAAACGCAAACACGACACCCCTCACCCCAGGCTGATTTATTGATTGCCTTTGCACTTTGAACACAATTTTCTGAAGCTGCAAAGCTAGGCCTAATCCCTGCATTTATTTATTTTTTATTTAAAACTTGCTGAGTAGAAAAAAAGGGAAATGCTCAGCATGAAATACAAACATTTTTTTAGCCAACAGATGGGGAAATAATTACATGTCAATGAACAAAAGATTATGAGACATTTTACATGGCTATTTAAAGCTAGGCAGTGTTATGTCTACACTTATCTGTTTATACTAAGGTGTCTGGTTTATTAGTTACAGCAGCACATTTTACAAACAACTCTGAACAAATTGGGACATTTGCCTGTGATTTATTTCAGACGGTTTGCATGCATTACACGATATGTATGGCCTTACATTGCACTAACACGGATGAAGAAACTGTGCATTTCTCGATAATGCAATTCAGACAAGACAGAGCTTTCCCAGAAGACCGCTCTCTAGAAACCGACAAGTACTAAAACTTAGAGCTAACTGTGCTGAAAGATAGTAAAAAATAAGAGGGTGGCTTGATTAATGAGTCAGGATCTTAAAGATCGGCTGATCCAAACAACTCTACAAAACCTTGTTATGCAAATATCCACTAAATTCACACCAGAGGTTTATGGATGTTACAAGGAAAAATGTTGTTACTGGACTGAATATTTTCACAGGTGAAAGCCATTAATAGTGAATGTTGGTACTAAACATTACACAGCTTTTGTGTAGAGCAAAAACAGAGTGAGAGTGGCCAGAGGCAGGGATACGGAAGTCTCATAGATGCGTTTTATTCAACATAATGTAAATAAACTGAACAGAAATATAAGTCAAAATAAACACGCCTTTGAGAGAAACAAAAAAAAAAAAAAAGAATTCTGCCTTTAAACGTACAGATCGGAGAGAAAGAGCAAGAGAGAGAGAATGGTGGGAGATGGTAATTTGAACTAAAATGTTAAATAGTTTGAGAATTGACATTTTGTGAGTGGCCACAGCACTATTTAACTACCAGCGTACAGAGAGGGTGAATAGGAATAGGACACGTGGCCATGAAGGTGGTGCTACATCATCCTTGTCACAATCTAAATCATTCTCCCTTTTCCAGCACTGCAGGCACTCTTTTTAAAAGTATTTATTTGCATGCACCTGAGTGTGGTGTCATCAACAGAACTACACTTAGGTGCCCCAACAAGGGGCCCCGCAACTCGGCTGCCTGAGCATGTCGCAGAGGGCTCTGGGCCACATGCATTCATTAATAAATGTATTAACCTTCAAGACCACGAACACATCTTCACTAATAAAAATCTCTCCCAATTTCTCCCAATCTCTCTCCTATTATAACCAGACACTGTTGACCAAGTCTGGTAAAAACCACAGAAAAAAATGTTCACACTGAACTCACAAAGAAAACCCTGGGACATGAAGAAGTGAAAACAAGGAACCGTCCCCATTTTGTCATCATAAATGCTGCCTCATAAGACTTTGCTTTGAAGGCATAAGATGTATGATAGAATGTTTCCATCAGTTTTAAAATTTGATTCCAATTTAGCGCATCAAATACCAAAGCAGAATTCAAGTCAAATAGGCAGCAAAGCACTAATACATTCAAACGCCAATTACAATAAATAGTGAATTTGTGAAGACAGATTATTAATGCATATTTTGTGTGAATATGACTTTTCTCATGCCGGAAAGATAAGCAAACTTGTCTATCACACTAACCATTCTTTCACCACAAATCACTATGACATTGAAGTATGGTGAAAGAGGACCTGAACCCTTTCCAACAACCCTGTGAAAGCTTTCCAGCACTTGAAGAATAAGGCCGATATCACTATGCAGGTTGCATATTGGCTTTTAATACGGTAGATTATGATATCTCAAAACAAAGAAACTGTAACTTTAACACAAGATTTGACAAAGATGTCCAATTTAAGCTAATGAGAGTCTCCATGGCACGATAACTGAGTTGCTTTGCTCCAACCACCTGATACCGGTCATGGGCACCAAGGGAATCAAGCTGAAAACCTGTGCTGAGCCTGACATTGTTCGCATTGCAGGAAATTGCATACATGGCTTGAGCCCGGTTAATTGCTGTTAATATCTACATTTATTATTATTTAGTCTGCTCTTTGAAAGCTTATAAAACCTATATCGTTCATGCCAATCTTACTAATTGTGGTAGGTATGTCAGGTATGTGTGAACTTATGAGTGAAAGCAATGGAATGTGGACCTAATTGGTCACACTGTGGCACTGTAACAAGCACTTAATAGACTCCTGGATGGTTTGACCCAGAGTCACCAAACCAAATGTTCTCCTCACAAGGAAAATAAAGTCTCTTGGACCATTAAAGTCATGATGCATTTTCAGCCATTTTGAATTTCATGAATAACTTTTTACATTCTTCTTCTCATGAACTGATTGACACCAAATTTGGAACGTATACTCTTTGGACAAAGCAATAATTAAATTGCGAAGGGAAAATGTGTTGTGTCAAGAGACGGCTAAATGGCGAGCCAATCAAATTGAGAATAGCAAAACGTGTACAAAATTTGACATTGATAGGTCAAACGAAAAGGAAACCACAGATACTTGAAACTTTGCCCCTACAATAGCAAGTTCTAGGTATTGCATGAACCATGAACCAGATAGATTATTACAGCATTTGGCACTAAGATAACTTTGGATAGTAACTGACTAAATTGTGAAGGAAAGTTGCTGTGGCAAAAGATGTCAAGACGACAGCCAAGTTCAGCCCAAGAGAAAAGCCATATAATGCTGATTAGAAGGTTCATTTCTTATCCAATCAACATAAAACTGTACATAAAAAAAACAACATAAAACAACATTACAACTGTACACTGTGTAATTACAGTGTAATTAAAGTTTTTTTAAACCGGAGTATGTATTATGTGTGGCCATTCTATGTAATCACTATTTGTCACTTTAATTCTTTTTTCATTGAAATGATGAAAAGTTCATAGTATTTTGACCTGTTTGAATACTATATTGTCCGTCTGCATGTTAAAAGAGATGTGGAAGATGTCATAAGAAGGGGCATAGATATATTGTAAAATATTGACATAATGGTTTATTTATTGAAATGGATAGTATTTTTTTTTTAACGTCCTTGGTTTTTACACTGGGGGTTGATCTAATAAGTACTTGCTTTTGTGAGCGTACTTCTGAGGCAGAGTGTGCAATTTTTCCTCAGAAGATTTGAGATTTCTCCTGTCCACAATCTCTGGAACTTACTATAATTAGTTGTTGGGTTATTGTTTGACAGCACAATTGTCTGACTGATTGGTGTACTGTTCCTGTTACTATGGTTGGGGAGATATTGGCAATTCAAATTAAGACAAATTGATTGATTGGAAATGTGTATAGTGGTTAATGGATGTCTAACTGTATTCTAAGGATTTTTTTGTTTAATTATCCGATTGATTGATTGTGCTTTTGTTTAAGCAGGTTTGATTCTCCCTAATCAGGAAAGACCATTAAATACCGGTGTGATGGTTCTGCTATTTAAAAAAAAACAAAAAAACCTGCATTTGTAGAAGACAGGTCATTTTGGAATTGTCACAATTTCAGCGTATGTGACAAGCCATTAATTGGGGTGCAGAATAATAACTCTAAGGTTGGGACAAAACCAAAACTTTAGCCCGCTAACCCACTAATCGCACATTGCATAACTATTTGAAAGACTTTTCTTTTTTTATGAGTAGAGGGAAAGGGATACCTAGAGGGAAACAAAGAAAACAAGATTAGTTATGCAAAATGCAAATAACGGGTTGCCAAAGTTTTGATTAGGTCCCACCCCCGAGAGTTGCTGATAGGGGAACAGTGTAAATTCCCAAGCCAGCGTAATAAACTTCAGTTTCTTGCTTTTTGATAAATGTTTGCTTTTGTCGTAAGTAATTATTTTTGATATGGAGTGTTTAAGCATATGCCACTGTGCCATAAAGAAGCTTTCTTAAAGGGTGGAAAACACCTTACGAAACCTTAAACCAAACCGCATTTGGTGTCACCTGTTGACTTCAGGGTCGCCTATCTCATGCAACAGGGCTCAGGATTTTACATATGTGCGGGAAATCATTTCACCTCATAGAAATGGATGAAAGTGGACAGTACAAGCTATTCTCTTCCACGGCTATTAGTTTTACAGCAATATTTATTCTTTCATTTCAATTATGTGAACATGCTAACATTGCATTTTTTTAATGAGTAAGACAGCATATTTATTTAATTAAGCATCTTGTGTTTGGTATTTTAATAAGCTGTCTGCCCTCATATAATCTCTTAATATAGAGATTATATTAAGAATAACATTTAACAATCACCATGGTTCATTGTTACTATGATACTTTGAAAATTGTAGTAAGAAGGAAATTCTGAACAGAAGGAATAAAGAAAAAGAACAACCCCCCCCCCAGAAAAAACCGTTTCATGGGGAAAAAACAAGAAGATTATTCCCTGACCTCAGAGGCAATCAAGAGAGCTCTTGGAAATTGACAGGCTAGCAGACACACCAAAAAACTTTGTGATGCTGGTAGAGCAATGACTAAATAACTAGATGTAGCCATTTTTCTACTGGCCAGGAAAGAACCTCACAGTTTCAATTAAATTATTCATTTCAACCATTCAATTTTGCGCCTCTGATATGTGATGACAAAGCTGCCCATTTATCTTGTGGACTTTTCCATGCTCTTTATAAAATCATGCATTACATGCTTTGTATCATTCTAAACATCATCTAAGCCTTATCATGTTGTTGCATTCTATTTAAATATCAAATTGTTTAAATGCAGCTTAAAGAAGAGTTTCTGTTAATACATTTTAAAAAAGTACAAAACATTCAAATTCTAATCTACAAAATACACAAAGAGAATTAACACACCATGTGGTCCAGCAGGGTTTTTAGCTACTGCTGGCTTACACACGCCCTTGTCACTGAGTATAGCCCCAGGCTTTCAGTATTTCCCTGGTCTTTATCTCTGCAATTTCCACTTAATTCTCCTGTACATGCATTTCACATAATCAGTCCTCTCTGGCATAAAATATACAATTCAGGATTTTTAGGGAACTTCTAAAATTGGATTGCAGCTGGTGTTACAAAGCAGGCCTTACTGGAAGCAGCTACAATTTCGTACCACCACTGTCGTTATACTATTTGTAGTTATGCCATGTGTATTACTTCCATAATACTTCCTTATGTAGCAATCTTATAATTCCAAAGATGCATTAGCCACCAAAATCTTCCATCTATTTTCTTTAATCGACAACCCAAACAACCCAGCGAGAAACTTTGTCTTTTTGCTATTGTTTACCAACGCTGCAGACACATTTCTACCTAAGGCTGCTGGTTTGCTCCTGGCTGTCTATAATGCTTTACACTGGTGGTCACTGAGAGGCCTTAGTCTGCTCTGTGCTGAAAAAAGCTTAGCAGAAAATGGCAACAACTGATCATTTAAAAAAAAACTAATTAAGAAAATGAAGAGCCATGAAACATAGGGTGTAAAATTGCTTGTTATGCCCTTTAAATGACAAAAGCGCTTTTTCAGTGAGACTTTTTCCTGAAACATGGCAGAACTAAAGAGATACTGCTGTATCAAGTAGCTCACCCTGGGTTTTAGCTACACTGTCTCATATTTTACAGTGATGGTCTGGCTGTCATATTTAATAAAAATGTTAATTAGTCCTTGTGTTTTTACCTCTTGCAGTGCTCTTAGTTTGCAGATCATCCAAGCTCAAACTTTCCTCACTAAATAAAGAGGTGTTATTTTATTTTTTTTAATTCCAGAACAACATTATTAATAGTAAGCTATTCCAAAAACTATCCATTAAAACGTTTTTGGCAGATATGGGCAGTAATTTTTCTTCCAAACTACTAAATTCCCAAAAACACAACAAGTGCCTTTCGCATCATCGAAGGTCCCCCAATCGTTTGTTTTCTTGATAAAGCTCTTGGCCTTTCTGACCTCTAGCCCATTCTATTTGTTTTCTTCCAGCTATTACACCAAATCTCAAACTAAAAATTACATTTTGTAATCTGAGGTCCATTCTTTACAGTCCATTATTTTTGTCAGTCCCTTACATAAGGCCCCACTGACACCTGAGACAGTGAAGATGTGGATGTGACGCTGCACCTTGATGACTAAAGGACTAACACCCCAATAAAAACACATTATGTTTCAAATAAACACACTTCTTCCTGGTACCCTGACCACTTGCACAGTTCGGACGCCATCTGTCAAGGTCTTTCAGAGGGATTTAAATGCACCATGTGTCACCTTGCCTGGAAACAGCACATGCTCAGCTTCTCTATTATGATGGAGGTTTCTTCAGTGGCCTAATGTGTGGCCCCTTGCATACCTCGGTAATTCACAAATGTGTAAACTCTGATATAATCCTCCGTAAATGCTATATTTAGACAATGAGTATTCCGGCATCAAGCATGACACACAGTAACATAGCTACACCAGTTGGTGGACATATATTAAACAAGAATGCCTGACCGCAGCGAAGAAGAATAGCTTTTAGTGACCACAATCACTGAGAAAAATAATTCCGGCTTGAAGGAAAGATTGGATTGCTTTAAGATGAGAAAATCAAACAGTGAAAAGGATGACAGTTCAGAACTTAAAGGGAAAGACTGTCACATCTACACCCCACACTTCCTCAGTCTGCTACCAGAGATCAACATCCCCTGAGTTCTAATTGCTTCACCCTTCCTCAGCTTCATGTCCTAATATTCAATTAACGTCCCACAACACCATGTGCACTTGTTCGTCCTGTCCTCTTCCTGTCCTCTATCCGTTCAGCATCTCTACCACTGCTAACCTGCTTCCCTCTCCACTGCTTATAAACCCCTCAGACACTTCCATTCAGGGCTTAGTCTTGTCTTTCTCCTTCCTTGTGATCCCAGTAGCCTTTTTACTTGTTTCCCCATCATCGACCCTTTGCCTGCCTCATCGACCACGGCTCACAGATTTTCTTGGACACTCCTGTTTGCCGGCTTCGACCCCTGCCTGTTTCCAGGTTTTATGTCCATCCGCACTGGTTCCTCTTCCCTGTCAGTCTACCCATGACAAAGGCAGCGCAAAACAAAAATTAACTGTGTCAGAACGGTGTGTATTGATTGGAATTAAATAATGTGCAGTAGCTAGGATGGCAGTGGCTGAGTAATTATAATTTTACAGTTTATTTAGCTTCTTTCTCTGTCTGTTCTTTAATTATGACTAATTATAACATTATGACTGAAAATATAATTGTTTCTTAATTTTTACAGATGTTTTACAGGTAAAAAGGGAAGCAAGGCTAACTGCGGATGTTATTGCTAGCTGGCTCAATGGGGGTTGAGTCTACCTACGTGTTTAATAAGTGACAGGTGCCTGTTTGTGTTGCAGAATTTTCTGTCTTAGTGTGTTAGTGCGAAATCGATATAATAAAAATGAGATTATTTAGCGCACAATCACAAAACATAAGTTTCGTTTTCCCAAAAGCTAGCATGAGGATAAATAAACGAACATATCGATGATATATTACTATCATTATTACATTCAGATTCATACCATAACTGTATTTAATGGGGAAAAAATAGAATTGTTTACAAATGTTCCTAGCTCTTATAGAACGCTAGTGCATTATGGATGTCACTGTTGCAGGTCTTCACACTGCTGTCTAATAATGACCAATAATAAGGCCCGTGAATAGTCCCAGTCTGCCCATATCGTGATTGGTGGCCACGGATAATTGTAACTGGCTCATATATGCAGTTTTCCAATATGTGATAAGTGCTGATTCACCAAGTGAAACTCACAGCATGTCCTAATGAATTACATAATGGAAATTGCTGTAAATTCCTTAGAGATAAAAGCCAATATTGTGCTCCTGGTGTCCACAGGCCAAGCAGCTGAAATTATTTCAAAAATACAAAAAACTAATTAGAACCAACTTAAACCACTATTGTACACAACCAAATTGTTTCACATTTTTATGACACTGTTTTCCAGTTTGAAGTAATCTCGGTGCTCCAGTTGTTATAACCATTATATTCTCTTCAGTTGTCTCAGATGAGATCATCTGAGATGAAATCACTTTTATGACACTAAACCAGTTTCCAATCAGTGCTTTCCAAAAAATTAAAGCAGTGGCTAGACTTATCTGGAATAATCTAGAATCTGGAACCCCTACATACAGGACGAAACAACTTGAGTTGATAAAAGCTGGGCCAATCTACACAACAACAGATGGAAGGACATGTTCTTAGTAGTTAGAATGCAGTGTGTTGTAGTACTCTTGATTTCTGACCAGCTTTCCAGCTGGTTCAGTGAAAGTATTTAACAATATTTTGCTTTGGGAAAAATGCTGTATCAGTCATGAAAGGTCTGCACAAATTTGTTATCAGGAGTCAAAAAATATACAATAATTTAAACTCATTCTATGCTTGTGCTTGTGGTCTCTATAATATTTAAATTATGCAAGCCCATGGCAGTGTTTTTGTCTCAGAAGTCTACTTATAAAACTATCCATAAAATTATTATTATTTTTAAATATACTAAAACTGCTATCCATATCTTTAAATAACACAATTACAACTACTCCTGCTATAATTATTTATATTCTTGTTATGACAACGACGACAAAGTTGCAAAGTTGGTAATGCAACAGATATTTAATTAATATATAGAAACTTTTCATTTCATTCTTTTGGAAAGCATTTTTGCATAACAGAATTGTTTTACATGTGCCTAAGACTTGCACAGCACTTTACCTTATTTTATCGTAAATTAATTCCGTTTTTAGTTTTATATATTATTATTAATTATTATATTATTAGCAAAATATTAATTAACATGAAAGAGTATCATTCTTTACTGGAACTAATGCTTCATTTATCCAAAAGAATACCAAAGACAGTGGGAGGATGTCTGGCCGTTACAACGGTATCAGTAAAATCATAAATTTTACGTGACCCACTGAGCAATATTCTACAATTATAGAAAAGTAATTTTACCTAAAGACTAAAGACAACTTCCCGTACCATATTTCTAACCAATATTTAACCAGCACAATACACAGGGCCTCCTGCTGAACCTTGACATGCGAGACATTTCCTTTTATAACACATCCTTTCACAGAGCCAAGATACATATTTGTGTGTGTTGCCACAAGATTGGAATTCTCCTGTCTCTATACAAGGTAAAGCATGTTAAATTGCATTTTAATAGAGTTGTACCTTTCCTTTACTTTTTGAAGAGGATTTCAAAGCTTCAAAGGGTCCCAAGTCAACGGGCTGTAATACTGAGTTAAAATAATTTGCTCAATAGCTGCATCTGTCTGGTTTTAACCTAAAATCCCTACTGCTGTGAAATGGTAATTTCACATCAGTCGAGTGAAGGGAAGATGGCTGAGGACTAGGCTGTCCCTTTTAATAGACTACACTTGAGTTTTTGCCCATATATGAAATATAAGCCTGGAATCTTTGGAGCGGAACCATATCTTGTCCGGGACTTAAGCCTGCCTTTACTGAGCCAGTAGAAAAATAAATTGCAAAAAAAAAAACAATTTTAACGCTGCTTCATATTCTTGTTAAAGCATGGTCCATGCGCCATGCAAATGGTATATCAAAAAGGTAACTAGCAGGCTTTCACGTTTAGACATTCAAAATAGCCATGGTGTAATATCAAAGCATTTGTTTTTAGTTCCTCGTTACCATGCAGGTTTGCAATGTCTTTACAGAGAACATAAAGTTTATTTGTCGCTTTTTAAGTCACCATCGACAAGGAACTGTGTTATTTTGGCTGGTGGATTATATGGTTCAGTGAGGAGAACAGCTGTTCATCTCATGACCGGGGGGAATTTGTCTGTTGTTCTCCCAAAAGGATGTGCCCCAATTTCAAGACACTGCAGCACTGGTATCCAGATACTCATACTACATTAAGCAACGCAGTGGAGCTGCAGTTAACTGGAAACTTGACCAGAGGGCTGCAGGCTCAAAACATATGACATTAAATTGTTGAAAAAAAGAAGCAGCACTTATATTTCAGCTCCTACTTACATTGTCAATATATGTCATAGCTACTTACAGTAACTGGACATTTTATCTCACAATATTAAAACAAAACATATACAGTAAAAAACTATTAATTTAACAAGTGAGTTTCACTCACAAACACCAAGCAGCTGAATTTTGAATGATTGAAATTCAATCATATATTTTGATTGTTTTACACCCATCTGCAGTCCAAAGTTTGCACGATTAATGCTTGATAAAAGAGGTTGCTAAAATCAAGGCACGTACATATATATTTTTGATTACTTCAGCTAATATTCACATATAGTCAGTATTTCAGAATACATGTTTGATGAGAACGAAATGCAGGCAAATGTCGGTAAAAAACAAAAAAAAAAGTTGAATATCTACCTCTTTTACCTACATAGCTGTATAGTCAAAGTTGATCAGAGGCAATGAGAACAAACCCTTTTGTACAGGCATGCTGATACAACATTGACTGAAGTGGTCTCGTCTTTCATTGTAATATACAATTACAATACATATTTAAACAGATGTAAGCTTTTGTGGTGATAAAATATTAATCTTCTAATATAAACTATTCTATGTCATAGTCTAGCACTGGTGCATGAACGCATGGAAAATAAGCAATACAAAAATTACTATATGCTGTAACCACTTTTTAAAATATAAAGTATCAATATAAGCCTTCTGAATTGCTAATTTCACGTTTGCTATTTGGATACAACTAGCAAAGCAAAGCATTGCATAAAATTAGCAAATGTGTGGATCATTTTAAGGAATGATACTCAATTATGATATGACATTAAACACAAGCTTTTCCTAATAAATTGTCAGATTTCCTGTACGGTAACTCAGTGAATATATATCAATGAAATGAGTACAGACTTACAGCAGTAGAATATCTACTTACATCCGGTATGGAACAGAGTGGAATTATAAATTATCCAGGGTACATGTAATATACCGCCGGGCATTCTCAGTCATACTTGAGATAAATGGAAAAATGACCTGAAGAAGCAGCCACTGTAACTTAATTGAACTAAAGAAAATGGTGTTAGACTACACAGTATGCACGGTTAAAACACATTATCTTTCCTACAGTATTTTTTCCCAGGTGTTCCCCATGATGAACTCATCTGTATTCATCTAACATTCATATATGCACTTTTATGCACTGTAATGCAACAATCTTTCACATAGTTTGAGGAAGGGAAGGGAAACATTAACTGGTTAACAACAAACTGACAGTAACTCTTCCTTATTTTTTTTCCTTTTTCCAAAAGGATTAATAGAACCCTTGGAACACATTTAAATGTTTGCGTCTAGCAATTTTCAAAAGTAAACAAAAGTTGGGCACATGATGTCGTTCTGCATAAAAGTGCTGAAATCGAACACTAGACTGAATAAGAATGTTTAGTCTCTGTAAAGAAGGCAAATAAACAACCCTATAACATCACAGACTTGGAATTAAACCTGTTTGGAATCAAATGGGAAGAAAGATTAAATTAAAGCACTTGATGTCTTGACAAGTCAATTATACATGTTGTATGCACTTAGCTGTTAGGCAATCTGAGTATTTTGTAACGCAAGCACAATTTAATCAACAGGGAGGCAAACAAGCTCCCGGAACAGCTCTCTGTATCTCTGCATTTGCTTCCGTCACTCCCCAATGCACCAGTGCCCAGGATTGAAATCCCCATCAATCAGTTTGAAAAGAATTTCACTGATTAAACAAAAAAAAAGACACTTATCCAACGTAAACTGCCATTGGATCAGCTTTAATCATACAATTATGTGCCCCATTAAAACACACCGTACCAGCCACATTGACAGGAGCCTGTATAGGCTATATGCTCAATACTGTGCTGCATTGTAAGGAACCAAGAGGAACTTCAGTCAAAATAAATAATTTGACATGTTGTATAAAATTAATGAAAATTCATAATTCTAAGTGTGACGTTAATTCCAGAGTCACTTCTTCTTTCATGCCAGGTTGGAAGCCTGTACTGACAAGCATTGCATTCATTCATTTTTATAGGGGGGTTTTCATTTGTGAGAACTTTGTGCACACAAAAGAAGTCAGTTCCAATGTGCTTTGAGTTGTTAATGCAGCGTTCGTTTAAAACAGTCATACGTTCATCAAGACTTTTAAAGACAGCAAGCAGAAAAATATTACTGATACGAACAGTGAAATCATCATATCAGTATATTTAAGTGCAAATGCTGTGTTTGAAGAAATCACTATAGTTTAGTGTTCTGTGGGTCTTGTCTAACCCATTCCCCTGAATTTCCCGAAATTCCTTTTCATATTAGATCTGCGAGCTGCTCAATTTCTTATGAGGTAATAACAGATTCCAGCACCCCATCAATAAATAAAAATGCACAAAAAAACGTCCAACAAAGGCAACGGAGACACAAGGGAGGCATTTTAACTGCCATGTAGTGGTAGTCAAATCTAAAAGTTACCCTGGACGATGATGTGCACGGAAGTGGTCCTTGGCCTGGTGCTGGTCTGCACCGCACAGATGTACAGGCCCTCGTCAGGTGTGTCCACGTTCTCGATCTTGATGGTGAAGTCCTCGTTAAGGGAGACCAGGCTGACTCTCGGGTCCACAGACCACTTGTCCTCCCCCGCATACAGAATGCTTGATCGGTTCAGCCAAGCCGTGTGGGTCACCGAGCTGTCCTGCAAACATCTGAAATAAGTGCACAACAAAACCCATAATCAGTTTGGGTTTGGGCAGGAATACGCTAAATAGAATCTTTTAATCCTTTTTGTTTTAACAATGACTCAAGATGTTGAGTATTAAAATAGAAAAGGTATTGTCACGTACATGTTATTATATTTATTTATCACACAATATACAAAGTGATATGAAAAATATAACGCAAACTAATTGCATGTATAGTTACATGCACTATATTTATATCATTTTTGCAATTCTTTGTCAAAACCACATTTTTTTTTTTATAGAGGTTCTCATGCCATTAGTGTGACCAGACCTTAACATAAAATAGCTGAGTTTATATCTACAACAAAATCTAGTTTAGGCTGGGACCAATAATCGTTTTTAAAGGATATATCAATTTTAGTTTTTACAACACTTTCCCCAAAAATCACATCTCATTTATTATATTTTTTTTACTTATCTTTAAGCAATTCTCGGCATAAGCATATGCTAATATATAGCGATGTTTGACCATGCTAACTAAGTAAAATGCATTTGAATAAGAGGTTTACCAGAACCTAGGTTTGGGTAAAAAGAACCACAGATTCTAACAACTGTTATATTTTATCTAAAATAATATCAGCTCATGAGGTCAGCTCATGGTCATTGTCGAATAAAGGAAAGCCTTGTATATCTATCAGTAAGGGGGAAAAACATATATAATGTCATAAGAACCCATCCGTGAGGAAGATGGACTTTCCTCTGGGAAGAAACTGATCAAGGCAGGTTGATGTAAGAAATGATTACATCCATGAAGCCAGTGGCTTTCTGTTGAAGCTGCATGTGAGGCAGAATAAAAAGCTTTATTTTAGCAGGGACTTCTTGAAATGTGTTTATCTTTATTGCTATCAATGAATGTCAACACTTGAATTTATATAGATGGAGTAAAAAGGAGAGTCTTTAATTCATAGGAGGTAGGCTGTTGTAACCCCATACAATTCATAACACTAATCACCTCTTAATTAAAAAAAATAATAATTCAGATAGCCAGAATGAACATACTCAATTGAATAAAGTACTGAATTAAAACAAACACCCTCCTTGAGTATATTTAACGGTTTTAATAGTTCTACTACCTATCACTTCCATCGGCGAAAGTTTCCTCATCGGTTTTTAATACGATACTCTGGTGAAGCCAAGGGCACAACTGTTAAAGAAGGAGGTGGAACACGGGGGGAAGCCCTAAGAGCATGTAAGATAAATGTACCGTACGTTTTTATTTTTATTTTCACATAACAGGACATCCACATGGTAAAACCATGTTTTATTGTTTAGGTGTTAAATAAATGTAGCTGGTTTAAACATGCAAAAGGAATGTATAGGCCCGAAATAACAAGGGCAATGACAAATGCCTCCTGTGCTATATTTTAGGAGGGAAAAAAGTCTGCATCAGAACAGTTGCCAGAAATAACAAAAAAGATACATTACATGGTGTTACGTTTTCAGGGTTGCATTGGAAGATACATTAGTGAAGCTTCAAGGGCATTTTGGGACAAATTCAAAGTGGAACATTTTACTGTGAATACATGGCACATCATTAAAATAAAACGAAATTTATACTATATAATAAATTAATTTGCGTATACAAGAACATGTGAATGTTTTCAATGTCCACATTCAGGCTACTGCATATATGCTACTTCTGTGGATATAGGCTCAAGTGCTTTATTTTACACTTGACGCAAGCAGTACTGTACAAGGGCGCACACGGTGTCCATCCTCAGACATTACCCCTCCTCAAGTCAATCCTCACCACTCCTCGAGTCAATCGTCAGACCGCTTTAAGCCATACTACCCCCTCCCGTTTTTTACGGTTACTGGAATAGCATAATTGCAACCAAATCTAATGTTTTTATTGTATTTTATTATATTACTTTATATGTAGCTAGCTACTATCTATTCAGTAATTCCTTGATTAAGACATTTAATTTTCTTTAGTTTACGTATTAAAACTTTATTTTCACGAATATTCAACGGAAAGTATGCATGTTACTTAGAAAAAAAATATTCTGTTCAATTATTACTGAAGTTATTGGGTTACTGGTGTGTTTTCATTGAAAGTTAAATGACGGAACTTTTAATACGCTATTTGCATTAACAGTTCGGGGGCCAGGCTTCCCAGCAGCCCCCTCGGGGATGGTTGAACGCCTTTGACGGGGGAAGCGCTGCTTTCCATCCCCGTTACAATACGTAGTTTCTTTAACGTATTGTAGCGTATAGCACTAGAGCTGCTACTACGCGTAGTTTCAAGCATCAGACAGACACCGATTTCACAGGAATCA
>JAOYSI010022828.1:0-34241 GCA_025775065.1 Hiodon alosoides | reverse complement strand
ATCTCTGGAGAGATCTGAAAATGGCTGTGCACCGACGCTCCCCATCCAACCTGATGGAGCTTGAGAGGTCCTGCAAAAAATAGGTGTGCCAAGCTAGTAGCATCATACTCAAGACTTTAGGCTGTAATTGGTGCCAAAGGTGCTTCAACAAAGTATTGACCAAAGGCTGTGAATACTTATGTACATGAGATTTGTTTCGTTTTTTCAAAAATCACCAACAAACTTCTTTCACGTTGTCATTGTGGGGTATTGTTTGTAGCATTTTTAGGAAAATAATGAATTTAATTAATTTTGGAATATGGCTGTAACATAACAAAATGTGGAAAAAGTGAAGCGCTGTGAATACTTTCCGGATGCATTGTACTTTAGTATTACATTTTTACTGCATTGAATTCATTGTGAAAATTTGAAATTTGCTTTGAAGGCATGTTTATTTAACGATGAAAAGGGGTAACTATTTTCAAAAGCTTTCAAATTGTTGGTGTTACTTGCCAATTCCATGCTTTACACTTTGTTGCTCATAATTACTTTCGATTATATGCTGAAGAAATTCAACCCTGCAAAGATAATGAGCTACAGACAAACGTTGCCTAGAATTTTGGAATTGGCAAAAAAAAAATTCAAAATATTGGAATGACCAATCATGTTCTCAGCTCTATACAGGAAACCCTGCAACCACAGAAAAGAAAATATTAAGTAGGCCTCAGAAACGCAATCAATCACTATATACATAAAGCTTCTAGATTCCACTGAGGAGTACAGGGAGGTCTACCCATGCGCATCATAATAAAACCTTTTCTAGTACATCCAGTCTCAACTTTTCTCTGTGCTCACAAGAATTATTGATCTGAAACATGGTCCAATATATCTGGTGCCTTCATCCTTAACTCCACCCATCTTTAAGTCATAGATCATGTGTATATTGTAATTTTACAATAACTTGGAAAATTAAGCCCAACTGCCTTTTAAAGAACAAGATCTTCTATTCAACCATGTCATTCAGACATGTAACAATTACATTTATGTCATAGGCAAGGGGAGGGGACTTATGACGTTACATACATAAACCATACAGCCCAAATTCTCCAGATCCATTTCCATTTCCAGAAACTGTCCAACAACTACTATATAGCACCTTTCAAGGTCTGTCATTTAGCAGATTTGATTATTTTAATTAGTGTTAGACAATTTTTTTTTCCTCCCCTTTCCAAAACCAGTTGCTATTATAACCAATTGTTTGTATGCTTAAAGTAGTGGTTAATGGCCCAATCAGCCTAGATTTTTTAAACTGTGAAAGTTTGTAAAAATAAGTTGTCTGTGTTATTGTTAGACAAGCACCCAAGCAAAAATGGGGTTGGGGTTGAGCTTACAGGAGTCACCTTGATATGACCGCGATTCCCCCGGAAAAATTTTGTTTTTGTTAAAGCTTCACACTGCATTAAGGATAAGGACAGCCAACTAACATAGGTTGGGCAAGAGCCAGCAAAATTAAAAGCATTACATTTCTACAGCTTGCAAGCTACAAAAAGATTTACTTCTAAAACTTAAGGAGTTTTTATTTTTTATTCGGTCTGATTACATGGTGGTTGGTATTCCAATGCCTACATTGTAACAAAATAAATAAATGTATATATTCATGTCCTGAGCAACATACAGACCTGGGATTTCAAGCTCGCTCTTCATCGTCTCCACTCTTAAACAACTCATCCACGGGGAATACTCCTTCAGGTTTCCTGGCTCCTTTGGAAAATCACTCATGGACCTTGCCATATTATCGACCAATCCCAAATACAATTTATCTTTCCTCTTTTCGAATAACTTGGAACCACCTGTACCTAGTAGTGCCTCTATCTCTTTGGAAAATTTCTAGTATTAAAGAACAAAAAAATAACAATAATTATTTCCTCAAAGTCAACAATTGATATCCATAATAATAATATCAAAAACCAAGGCTGTTAACCAACCCTTATTCGTGGCCTGTACAAATCATAATATATATCTATTCAACTCCAAAAAACGAATAAAAATATAACAATTCGGTACAAAAGGGTAAATAGCGCTGACGCACAGGTTAATGCAAATACCAGCACATACTCAAGTCTTTGCACAAGACCCAGGCTAAGTTACGAGAAGTGAACCACTGTTGGATGTTGTTTTAAAGTTTTCTATAGGTATGCGATTCCTACCTTTATGAACTGCATGCGAAATGAGCCATGGCCTTTTGACTTCAGATTCCCCAGAGAGCAGTACATCTCATCATACATCACCTTTACCATTTTCTTGTCCAGCCTTGGTTTGTCAAGTTCATTCTTCATATTATCCCACCAATCCTGTTACATAAAGTTATAACACACACACAGCTTTGGTCAAGCTGGTTATTGAAGTTTTAGGAGTAACTTAAATAGTTTTAGTTCTCCTTACATTGAAACACATTCAACCAACTAATTTGAGTGTATCTACACAGTTTTGCAATAGATTTAAATATATTAAGTACCTTGAAAAGCATTCCAGGATTTGTGAGTTGCTGCAAGGCTTCTATAAAATCTTTTACAACCCCACTCTCATCTAGCTTTGAGTTCAGTCTGCAAGACACACAAGTTAGAGGAAATTTATAATTTAATCAAATTATTGCAACCTTATTTTGTAATACAACTCAATCAAGATTAAAGATGCATAAAATAAAGCAGTTTGGAATCTAAGAAAATATTGTAACTAGCTTGAATAGGCTCCTGACACATAATCTCTGTTCAAACGGAAGAAATGGTTCTGCTTTGTATGTGCAAGTCAATATACAATGTTCCACTGAACAAGATTGTTGAGGATCCCATGGTACTACAGCCTAAATTGACAGTGCCAAAAGTTACTTCCATATAACAATGCAATGTTACAAAGACTGAATTGAATTTAAAATCCCATTTTGCTAGTTAAATAAAATCACCAGTTTTGTAAAAGGGAAGTAAGGCTCGCTGTATTTTATGTTGGTTGTAATTGATAAATTGTAAAAGTTTTATTTAGTATAAAATATTAATACAGTATACATACATTTCTCAAAACCACCAGATAACTTGGGAAATCATTTTGGTATGATATTGTTCCTAGTTTTGAAGTCAATGTTCCTGAGGGGATCAGTTGTTAAAGGTGCACACCCAAGCGCAAGACTGAGCTCTGCAATTCAGATTAGCGGTTTCAAGTCTGGATCACGCAGTTTGCTGATTGACCTGGATTCCCAAATGGTGAAGCAAGATTAGCTGAGCTTTGCCAGGAGTGGGATTGTCTCAAGTTGGCATGGGATGCTCTTCGCTATAGGCAAGCAATGACATTAGTGGGAGGCCTTTCCTCCAGTAGAGGCAGAACCTCCTGTACAGTACTGTGTGCTTAGAGTGTTTAATGCATATTTTTAGCAGATTTGAGTTACCACTCAAGGCTTCCTCATTGCCCTGTAGTCACGGTATGGGTATTCACTAAAAATACTTAGTCGGAGATTCTGAATTATACAGACATATCCGTTTCTTAAAACAATATTTCATTCATTCATTCATTGAAAGTTTGGATCTAAATAATCAAATTGTCTAGGTAAGATGTGATTTAGTACTGTAAGAATACGAACTGGGATTTACTAATATTAATAAATTGATCAATGCAAAAATGCAGAGAATCATGCAAAACTATGAAAAATATTTTGATTTTTTTTTTATCCGAATATAAAAATTGGGCTTGACCAGCAGTCATGTTTCAACCAATACAGATGTTAAACATAGAGGTACTGTACCGGATGACAAACTCTTCATTTCTGCGTCCATTGGCAGAAGCGTCAAATTTATAGCTTTCTCTGCTGATCATGGAGTGGTAAATGAGCGCCTGTGGGTAGGACACTGCAATCTCTTGGATAACCTGCTGCACTGCCATTGCCTCTGGCTTGTCCAACAGCGCCATCATTTGACTTATCCAAGAAATTAGTCGCCAACAGGGCACTGATGAGACCTAACAACCACAAGGATCCAATTATACACAAAAGTTGGTTTACAGTAAAATGGAGATTTGTTTTGTGTCACCAACATTTTCCCTTCATTTAACACCAACATAATGAAAAATAAAAGACAAACCTTATTAGCCATGAGATTCAAGGTCTCTGGATATAGCTCAATGATCTGTAAGAGTCGAGGGAATTTCAGTCGAGCCTCTTCGGAGTTCAGCTTCAGGGCATTTAACATCATCTCCACCACAATAACAGGAAACGTAGAAAGCTCAAGGAAATCAGAAACTTAAAATAAAAACAAACATAAGAAATATGTATTAATTCAGATGTCTTCTTCAAACAACGCACAAAAGGAGAATACAATATTATTTTTATAGCATTGAAGATTCTGGAGTATAGAACTCGAAGGTGACATCATAGAATCCAACTATAGCGTACATTAAATTTTATTCCAGGAGCCTACCATTTATGGTTTTCTGTTCCTCCTGACGTAGTATTTTGTCACAAAAGTTGGCAAGAGCCATGTAGGCCTTGATAGCCCCAGGGTAGCCCAAATCCTCCTCAGAACAAAACTGCATCATTTCTTCTGCTCGCTTTGCTGCACAATGCAGAAGTTCTAGAGCTCGCTGCTGGAGACCAACCACCACCTGTACACAGAGGAAAAACTAATAAAACGTAGGATCAACCTATAATGATGGGGGGTGTACTATCATAACCCGAGTTCCCTGTAACAGAAATGCTGTGCGTCATCAATCCAATAAAGCCACTGAGCCACCATAGCAATTACTAAAAGTGATGGTTAATATCTCCATTTTAGAGAACCAAGGTTATGATGAAATATTTCCCATCAAATACAAAATATGAATCATCACTGATGGGTCAGTATCCCCAATCTGTTATGAGGACAGCCGTATGTCTCAGACATATTTATAATATCAATTTGACACGGCATTGGAGAGTATGTATGCAGAGGCTGCCCTCAACACTCATTCACAACATTAAAGGGAGGAAGGTTTGGAAGAGAAGGTTCAGACTGGAAGGGTCCGTGGTTTTGAAGGGTTCATTATTTAAGTTTAAATGTTTGAAAAATTATTATTTTGGTTTTCCCCAAAGTGGGTGAGTTTTCTGCCCGTTTTCTGACTGGGCATGCCCCACGAGCTACAGCCACCTTAAGTCTCTGTGAGGTGCCCTACAACTGGGATTGGCAGCAGTAGCGTACTCTCTCTACGTACTACGTTAATGCTCTCACTGGACAAAGCATGTGAAAGAAACCTTGCAACTCAAGACTGATTCACATGGAGAGATGTAACCATCTTAGGCAGAAAGGTAGGGTTAAGCCACAAGGTAACCTTGGATCTTTAATGTGAGAAGATCAAGAGAGCTTTGCCTATTTTCCTGCCAAAATGTGTGCTCCAGGAGAGCTGGAATCCACCTTAAAAAGTGACAAGAGCAGTAACCTTCAGAGTAAAAGGTGTATTGCCTTAATCTAAAAGGTACTACAGAAACTGCTATCCCATGCCCAACACCACTGTTGGAATATCCCCTACTTGTAAGTGTGCTGATAATGAGTGGAGGTCTTCTGTAGGGTGTCAATTACCATTTCAGGAAAGGACCAAACAGCCCAGTCGGAGATGTTCAGGGGCTAAACCCATAGCTGTAAGAATGAGCTGATTAGGCCGTTCCCACAGAAGACCACACAGACCACTGCATCACAGATGCAAACCAAGGGCTCCAGAGCCAACATGTTACCATCAGAAAGACTTGCTCCTGCCTCTTGGCAGAGTGGAAGCAAAAAGAATGGTGGGAATGCATAGACGAGGCAAGAGGGTCAATGACGTGCCAACACATTAATCCTCAGATATCCCACATCTCTTAAAGCCCTGCACAGCTAAAACAATTGGCTACGGCCAGAGACTAATAAGAACTACAGTGAGGCAGCCGCGACCACTCACTTCTCTGGGGAATAAAATACAAAGATGATGCCAAATGTTTCTGCAAAATAATCGCTAAGTAAAATCAAAGTTTTTAAAACATGGAATTAGCAACGAAGACCGACAATAGACCGACAAAGGTTAACCTGAAGGGCCGACTATCAAAACAAGTATTTTATATGCGGTCACAAGATAATTCTCAAAAACCTAGCAACTACACTCAAAGAATCGTAGTGTACAACATTTTGATTGAAAACATTACAGCAAACTAGGAAAGAATGAAAGGTACAAAATCACCAAAGCTCTGCTCTGTACATCTGAAGGATAAAGTGAACAGACACCTGATCTACTGTAATGTGTCTTCATAGGATTGTTGGTGCATGCTCAGAATTCTGAGGGAAATAACGGGAAATAACTCATTAGTAATTGTTCATACTTCATATTTGAAAGGGAATCCACCATTAAGTTTCAACCACAATCTACTCACGACACATAATTCATGCAATCACATAAATTCATTTCTAATTACTATAAACATGTGGTATACAGAACAGACAAGTACAAAATGTTTGCTCCGTACCAAATGAAAGCTGGCAGATGATGATCCAGACAGCTTCAACAACTGCTCTGCCTTTTCATTTCCAATAGTTTCCAGAATAGAGAAGTCCTTGCTTACTGCAGATGCCATGATGCAATAAGTGGTTGCCAATAATATCTTCTGGTCCAAGAAAACTTGTTCTGTGGGATTCTCCATCTGAATGTCTTCTTCAGTATGAGAAACAATTAAACTAATAAATTAAACTTTTGGCAAAGTTCAATGTTCAATCATTAATTAGGATTCTTCATAAAGTGCCTTGCAAATGTATTCAGACACCTGAGCTATTATTTCATATAACTGAATTACAAATGTTAATTTGAAAGACAGAATATGCCCTAACAAGGACACAATGAAACATTGGACACCTGAGAACCATTAAATTTGCGGTCACATTTTCCGGATAAAATCCCCCTCTGTGAAATCATTCGGGATCATTAGTCAGGCTGTGAATCTGAATTAAATAAAAACCAAGTAATACAAAATGCATCGATTATGAAAACGGTACAAAATAATATCCAAGAGTTTGGCTATCCAGATTTTGATCAGATGAGATCAAGACAGCGATTTTAGACTTGTTCACAAAGTTCTATATGTGTCACAAACCTAACACCGCCCATACCTCAAGACACCGCATCCCTACAGTGAAGTATAGCAGTGAAATTAGGTGGTGGCAGCATCATGCTGTGGGGAAGCTTCTCATCAACAGGGACTGGGCATCTTATTAGAATTAAAGGAAGAATGGATGGTGCACAATAGAAAAATACTGCATGGAACCTGCTTCATTCTGCTAATAAAATGAAGCTTGGGAGGAAATTCACCTTTCACCAGGATACCAAGCAGAGAACGACAGCCTCAAGAACAAAAAGGTGACAGCCGTACAGTGGCCTGGATCTCAATGTCAATGAGATTCTGTGGAACTTGAAAAATGCAGTCATTCAAGTAATCTGAAAAAAACAAGCAAATCTACCAAGAAGAATGGGACAAAAATTCCCTGCTTTTTTTTGCAACAAATTATGTTTTGTTTAAAATTTGTTATAAATTTAGACTAATCGGTAGAAATTTGACTTAGAAAGTCTTTTTCTGTTGATCAGGGTCAAAAAAAGTCAAATGAAGTTCACTATGATTCAATATTTAAAACAAATCAAATATAGAAAACATCCAAGGGGGCTGAATACTTATTATAGGCACTGTACTTACCACAAAAGAGGAAAAAATTCATTTTTGTTAGAGCTACATATAGGGTTTTTATTTGTGATACACATATTTCCCAACATAAAACCAATGGTACCTATAATTAGGTACAATAATAGATTTTAATTTTAAAGAAATATCAATGTACCATTTGAAATTCAATAATACGAAAGAATTGGTCAGGGGTCAGAATACTTTGGCAAGGCACTGTATATCTTCAGTCAATAATGAGTACATAATACCACAGAGTAATATTCAGCTGAAAATAACATACTAAATACGCACATGAGACAGTTTGCCACAAATATTTCATAACTAATATCAAAATATTCTTTGGAAAAAAACCATTCTCAGAATTTATATATACATTTTATGTAAATGTCGTTTATATATAGTGGAATTGATTTTAAAGCTTTCATTTGAGCAGTTTCAATTATTTCTTGTTTTACTTCCACAATTTTACTTTCCGCAATGTGTACATGTTGACCCCTTAAAACTTGACATTTCATAGGGTTTGACTGAATTGACAGGCCATACCAAGCAATGGGATGGTCTTGAGCATCGTAAGAACCTGTTCTTCATTGCCCTGGATTTGGCTGCGCTTGTGGCTGAAGCGGCTGAAACTGTGAACCCAAAGTTGCAGCCAGCTGCTTTTTGTCTTTGCCTCCCTGTGCAGTTCTTTCAGTAGCTTGGTTGCCACAGCAAAGCTATTCTGGAAAAGAATACCATACCCAATAACTTCAAAAGAAAAAGCTAATATACATAAACTCCCATCTTCACAGTTTGTGTTCAATGGCCAAACAGTAAACTTAAAAAAAGTGAAGGCAAATTTAAATGAGATTTGCTAGTTTAATAAGTTTATCTATGAGGATACTGATATAATCAATCGCCAAACTATTTTCCCCAATTGTCCACCCCACTGATCTTTTACCTGCTTCCTTGCACTGTCTGCCATTTTAAGTTTCATACTGAACTTGCAATCCTTCACAATAGTATCGAGATCCTCTGAACTATCCCTTTCCATGTCCATACTGTCTGTGAAGACAGAGCTAGTCAATTTATCTGCAATTTTGTCCAGAAAGAAACACCTGAAGGGGAAAGCAGAAAACGTATTATCAAGTGCTTCCCAATAACAGTCTTTATCACTGTGTTGCATCAGTCTGAAATATAATCCTTAGGCTGAAGTCTGCTTTCATGTGCAGAATCGTGTAAAGGGAGCTATGCTTGATGGTAACCGTTTGGCTCCGATTGTTTTAGCTAGTAATATTTAGAATTCAATTTCCATATTTATCAGCATATTATCAGCTTTTATTATATTTTACTTTTAATTACTGAAAGGTTGAGCAGTTCATCTGAACTGGATAGTTCATACAATAGGGAATAAAAACAGCATATTAAAGCTACATGCTATGATGCGTTTAACTAATGAAGCCGTATATATTTTTCATAGAATTGCTTACAAATAATCCTTTACGATTTTCTTTTCTGATTGTAACATGATATTAAGTTCCCATAAAATTAATTTTATGTTCAAATTCCATTGCAAAATGCAAAAGCATTTAAATATATATTCATTTCATACATACATACTTTCCTGTATATCTGAGAATTATTTAACTACATACCACCCACTGGCTGACCATATACAATGCTACTTGGTATAATTTTTAAAATTACTCATTAACCGGATGCAGTATCAGCAAGATATTATCAAGAAGTAACTTACCGAGAAGTAACGATATCATCCCACACGTTCAGCGGGTCCAAAGTGGCATCTGGGTATCGATCTGTCCAAGTTTGTATAAGATTCATGAGAGAATTCAATGAAACTAGGGGGAGAAAACATTGGGTTATGATATTTTTTTTATTTTTTTTACATGAGAGTATTATGCATTAAGTTTCATATTACCACGATATTATAAAGCATCCATGACAGAACTTTCTTCTGGGCCACTGTGGCATTGCAGCGACAAATTTATGACAATAAACCAAAGTTACCTTTTAAATATGAAATATGAACTATCACAAATGGGTTAGTATACCCATTCAGGGTCTTTAGACTACTGCATTGTTAATGTCTGTGACCGATGCACCCTGAAACATTGGCATAGCTTTCCCCAAACTCCAGGGCCCAATAGAGGACCATTTACAGGTCATAAATTACATTTCAGCATAAAAAACTAGAACAAACATTTCACATTCTCTTTCTGTCCCGAAAAAAAAATAAAAAATAAAAAAAAATAAACAACTCTCCTGCTACAGTTTTCTGTCCAGCTACACGGAGAAATCCGCACTGCCACCGAAAATTCTAAAACTTCCCATGAAATACCATGGCAACTAACCCTTCTGGCAGGAGCTAGAGGAAAAACTATTACTGATCAACAAACCGCAATCTACGAAACGGCATGTTTCTTCAAAAGAAAAATAAATCCTTCCGTTTGTCTGCTTTGTCAGGAAACCCGACAAAGCAGTATTTCTGTCCCCTAGGATAACCCCAGGTAAGGCTGTTAAATCTGGGCAGACATATTATGCAATATAAAAATAATTAGCTTTAATTTTCTGAATGCTGGATATGTTTAAATGTTCTGTGTGAAAGTTAACTTATAAAGCACTCTGTTAACTTCAGTATTGCTTGGTTTGTTTTTATAAACCGTTTTGTTTGAAAGCACACACATCCTGTTGGCATTTTTATTTTTTAACAGTTTACTTAGTCAACTTCAGTCTGCTTAGATAAAGCAACAAGACGGCGCCGACGCAGCGTCAAGATCAAGATCTAGGGAAGATGGCGTCACATCAAACAACTGATCGGTCCCAGCTGTGTGTAGTACCTCCAGGTACTGTAATAAAGGTACCAAAGTGCTAAAAAAAAAAAAAAAACTTCTCACCGACAGCCTAAAAACTATCAATCAAGCAGGCTTTTTCTCCTGAATATCATGGAAGATTAGCTACAGTCAGAATAAATCACAAAAAGGCCATACTAGTTATACAAACTGGATAAAACATGAGTGTGCTAAACCTAGATGGGTGACAAGAGCCACAGTTCGCAGGAACGAGGCTGCGCAGGCTAGCTAGCACACTCAAACGACAAACAGCCAGAAATTTCTTCTCTAAAAAGAATGGGAAAACAAGTTTTTCAATGGAAAACGACCGGCACAAAAAAGTGTATCTGTACAGAAAAGAAAAAGAAAACAAAGTTCTATTATGTCCGCCACATTTTATAATTTTGTGGTCACATATATTCTTGGAAATTGGGACAAATCAAATCAATATTACTTGTCAACCCACTAATTAATTATTTTTTAATATATAAAAAAAATATGTAAAATATGCACTATTCTAATCATCTTTGTTTAAAAATATATTTTTTATTAAAATGTAGGCACCATTTGCGTCCTAGATCACCATATATCTACAAAAACATAATATAATAAAAAATTAAAAGGGTTAGCTATATCCTAAGGACCCCTGTCACTTCCTGGTTTCAAAAAAGGCGTGTTCAACTGCGCTTTGTTCAACTCTAAGATGTTAACTCCGTCAGATATTCCATCTTATAATAATCATAATGATTTATAAAATGAGTTTACATCAATAAAAAGTTTCTATGGTACGCCTAATTGGTGTTTTTTGTAAATTATATGTTGTTTATCACAAAGACAAATTACATTATCAACAGAAATTGTAAGTGGAGAAAATGATAATGGTATTCATTTCTTGAATAAAAAGATATCAAACTTTTTGATTATACAGCAAATTAAATTATCTTGTATTTAATACAACAAAAATAATTAAAACATTTCCTTCATGCTTTATATTATAATACTATGACTTTGTATGTGCCTGACTGGGTGGACAAAAGTCCTCAGCTGCAAAAAATGCTATTTAAGAAAAAATGTAATCACTGGGAGATTGGCCCATTACAAGGTTTAATAGCCAAGACTTCGATCTTTTAAAATATATTTTACCAGCATAATGAAGAGTAAAATTAAAAAAAAAAAAAATTAAAAAAAATAAGGTTTTGTCCCAATTCTGAAAAACGGGTGATATATAGTGAAAATATATATACAGTGGGTGATATACAGTCAAATATGAATGTATATGAAATCTGGCAACATCCTACACAAACAGGGATTCTCAAGCAAAGAACTCTTACCGTCCCTTGTGATAAAATTAATGAAATCATTAATCTCTGTCAGAGCCTGTACTGACTGTAGTTTGGTTAGACGACTTCCGTTCAGCAGCATATCAATAGTGGAGTAATCCTAAATACAAACAAAATATAATTATTTGAGAGACAGAACTACAGTATAATCACAAAATCATAACACCACAATGCCCCTTGTCCTGACCTGAACAAAGACCTGCATGCAATGATTGATGTAGTACTTCGCTCGATCGTAGTCCTCTTGCAAAATGTAGAGCAGGCTAAGCTCCCGACTATAATAGGTCTCCATAATGTTTTTTCTCTCCTCGACCTTCATAGCACTATCGACAAAACTCAGTAGGGCCTGGTCCCGCTCCCCCAGCTGTAACTGCTTCAGCATACTACGCATCAGATATGGCAGGTAGACTTCCTAACGAAAGAAAAAGACAATAGATTGAAAAGCAATATTAATACCAAAATCTAAAAATGAAAAATGTATAACTTCATTAAAAAAATTTTGTTGTTGAAATGAAACAAAGCCACACATGTAAAACCTACTAATTAAGCTTGTTATTTTTCAATGGTTATTCAAATGTGATACATTTTCAAACATTGTACATTGACATAATTTATTCAATTACTGATTTTATTAATATTGAATTATTTTTAATTATAGTTTAGCTACTTAAGATCAGAACTTATTCACTTCTTAGAGACACCCATTTAACATGGTGGTGAAAAATAGTCACTCAGGATTTTGGAGTCAGTAGGGTTTCTTTCATCCCCTTGCTAAACGCCTTTGAAACAGACTTGGACAAAACGCAGCCCTTTATTTTTGAAATTCTAATCAAATGAAATTAATGATTATCAATGCTCATGTGCTAAAAGTTAACTGACCTGTAGTTGCTAAATTGACATCAATACCTCAATTCTAGTTCAGTAATGCTAGGTAAAACTACTAACGATCAATGAATGCTTTGTAAAAAAAATGCTTGCAGCCTTTCAGAATATTTCAGAATAAGGCATTTACGGGGCCTAATCTAGTAATAATCGACTAGATTTTCAGAACTCAATCTCTTCAGCCTGAGTAAAAGGAGAAAATAACGATTGAGTAAATTGTTGCGAAAGTAAATACCCTGAGGTAGTCTTAAACAAAACTATTAAAATTAAACTTTCCAATCCTGCAAACTGCTGTGTGTGATAGCTATTTCAGCACCTGAAAGAAGGGGTCCGTCCACATCTTCTCAAGGTCAATGGTTGGGTTATTGTCAATGTTTACTGTAGCACAGTACTGCAGGGACTTCCACTCTGTCAAATGACTATAGGCCTCTAGTGCTGCCATCTCCCAGAAGTCCTTCTCCGTGTCAATGGGTTCCCCATCCATCCACTCCTCAGTGTTTAAAGCCTGGAGGACCAATTCAAAACAGAACGTTTTAATGCTCATTCAATGCAGCTGACCGGTACTGCTAAAACAAAAGTTAGAATTGAGTTTACCTCATTATAGAGCTTCACTGCTTCAGCATAGTCACTTTTTGCTTCTGCCAGCAGAGCTCTGCAGGTGATTGCTTTGGTGCCAAGCTTGCCACTGAAGATCCCGCGAACAACATCATAGTCTCCCAAAGACCTATACAACCTGTCAAAGAAATATAGTGTACATTATAAAATAGATCTGTAATGATATAAATTATAAAAGATCTGTGTACACTATCTGTAGTCGCGTACACTATAAAAGTGATCGGGCACAACGAGCAACACTTAGTGTTCTATCCTTATTTTTTGTAAATGTCCTGAAAGCACTCTACCGTAAAATATTGAAGCACTAAGCAAACACCAGGTTTTGAAATGATTGTGAAAAGAATAAAGACGTTAACTGCCCTGCTAATGACATGTTCTGAAGTTGGCCATGGTCTATGAACCCTTTGTTGTGAAATCGTCCAAACGCGGTCATTACTACACCTGTTTTACGAGGTATTCCCTAATATTTTAGCCAAATATTGTTTCAGTAGTAAATTTTTGTTTCCAAAGATCAGCATGCCAGCACTGCAAGATATTGTCATTTAATATTTTAATGGCATTGGTAGTGTGGTACATCAAAACTATTTAAGAAAAATATGTTGATAACTTGGAGTGAGATTATTTATGGCCGGTTCTGGCCACAAACCATTTGGTGTCATATGTATTCATGAGTATGAGATGAGTATGTATAATATATTCAAATCCTTCTGCCATCGTCTCCATTTAAAATACATACATGTACTAGATGGTTGTTCTTAACTGTTATTTTCATCC
This sequence comes from Hiodon alosoides, assembly GCA_025775065.1. Taxonomy (NCBI): domain Eukaryota; kingdom Metazoa; phylum Chordata; class Actinopteri; order Hiodontiformes; family Hiodontidae; genus Hiodon; species Hiodon alosoides. The sequence goes on along the minus strand of JAOYSI010022828.1, from coordinate 20,115 downwards.
GTTGAAGACCTGGCCCAAAACATCCCAAATCCTAGTCGCAACACCCATTCAATTAAAACTCCACAATTTCTCTGTATGTGAATGATATCTGTGCAGTTAACGTGTTCGGAACAGGTTGTAAGTTGATTTCATGTATCTCGTGTTGTTAAATATTCCTACTGCGGATTTGTGGTACTGCGCTTAAAACTGCGCTAAAACAGGAAGTCAGAAAAAAAGTTGTAATGCAAACCAAGCAGAAGAAAACGCAGAGGTGCAGCCCTATCAATGCAACCATCCCTCGCGCTTTCCTCACAGAAAACATTTGTAAGTCGAATTTAAGCATACGGCTATTGAGAATATTGTTGCTTGCTTATATTATTTGGTTACATTTGACATTTGCCTGCATGTAATCAGCTGTACTAGCTATTCCATAGCTTGCTTGTGCACTATGTAAATAAATAGTATAGTTTTGCTTATGAGGTGTTTTTGTTTAGATGTAACGTCTATTATTTTCTGTATTCTGCAGTTTCACGACAAACATTCAGTAAATTCCCTCAAGAAAAACCACACTTTGGGACCTGTTTTGCATGGGAACACATTGCTAGGGCAGAATAATACATGGCTGTCATGTATAGACATTCTCCTAGCTGTCAAATTTGTTAAAATAAACAAGCATTTACATAAACAAGAAGCGTTTTTTAAAAACACCATTAAAACCATTCTCAGCTACCCCATGGAGAGATTAAGGAAACAAGTAGTGATGTGTATTCCCCACCCAAACTGATTTTTAGGTGAGGTGCGTTCAATAACATTTTTAGCAAAGTAGGAAGTGCAGTCAAAAATGGCACTGAAATCAGGCCAACTTCACCAAAATCACAGTCTACAATCTCCCAAAGCCCATACCAAATTTCAATAAATTATGACTTTCGCAAACCCAACACAACCTTTATCTCTGACTCCTCTTTGCCTTGTGAGCCAACAGAGTTCCCTTGGGATCAAAACTAGAGGTATACCCAGTGGTTTAATATTGACTGGGAATAACAGTGGGACAAAGAAAAAAAAGTTTTGTTACTCAATATTTGAAAGTAAAACTTAATTTAACAATTGGGGTGAAGTAGTAGAGCACAAATCAAAGGGCAAATGAGGAAGAAATGATTGGTAGCTATACCTGGCCAGATGTATCCACCGCTCTGTGTCAGGGGGTAGTTTTTTGCAGATACGAGCACGCTTGGCGGGGGGCTCCAAACTGATACAATCACGTGCCAAGCTTTCCTCCAGGAGCAGTATTCCGATAGGCTGCTGCAAGCTGGCCAGACAGCTGGAACTCACACCTGAAGGATGCAACTGCAGCAACTCTTCATGCTGGTAACTCATGTCCTGTAAATATATAGATAGATAAATATTCACTTTAATGTTCAACAAACTGACTGAAAAAACCTATCCAGTTTTTCAAAGAATGATTTAAAGGACTCAATGCAGTTTTCTTTACAACATTAGCAAACATTCTTATCTTTGATTCATAGATGCATTCAGGAATTTTTTTTTTATCCTAAAAATGCTCCTTTAAGATAAAATGTACATTCAGTTAACGTTAAATAAATTATTTTTGTTAACATGCTTTTCGTAACATGTAAATCTCTAGTTACTATGTAAATAAACAAATGTTACTGTGCATTAGAAGAGTAAAAATCGCAACCTACGAGTACACAACTGTTTAAAAATAGATCACGATGACAATTACTATATATGTATAACTATACACGACATTAATAACATCTACTTACGCAGTAACTACTTCATAAATCCACAAGTATTTAGAGACACTTGGTTACAATGCTTTCATAGCTTAACCACTTTCAAGATGCTCTAACCTGAATGCATGCAACAAAAGGAGGAAAGTAAACTGTGCTCTTGCTTAGACAGTTGTTCATATCTTGCAGCAGCTCTTTACTGATCCTCCTCCTTTCTTCTTCAGATTTATTACTCTCAGTTTCCAACAGGATACCGGAGAACAGTGAGCTGAATAGTTGCTTGGCCAGCGTTGAGTCTCTCTACAAAAATAAGTCAAATTACATTCAAGTTCATACTTGAAGCATATCTGCTATATTAGTCAATATTGTTGGTCATTAACATATGTATTTGATATGTCAAATACATATGTCAATGACCAACATATGTACTTAGCTTTTCATACAAAAAAGAATGACGAGATCGACTAATTTATGGACAAATAAAATGAAATGCATTTAGACAGAGCACATCACTGATAAAATGGAACTAAACTGTGAAAAGCCTACAAATCACTATTTCACATGGGGGAGTGTTCTTGATGTTTGCAAGCAAGTCCCCACTGTTTTGCAAAGAATAATGCTAACACTGTTGTCGTTCATGATGGGGCAAACGATATTCGGATATTAAAATTTACTGCAACAGATGTATGCATGATCTGCGTTGATGGTTGCACGTGTTCTGCGGAACGTGTGTGGCCAGACCATATTTCTCGCTTTTCATCTTTGCTCATTCAAATTCAATGAACCAACATTTCATAAATGAACCTATAGAGTCGTGGTTCCTGATGCATTCCTTTTATTTAGTCTTTGCTCGCCAGCTAGGAAGCTCTATTCTTGTGCTGCAGTGGTTCACAGTGGCTCACAGGGGTATTTTGGGAACGACCCCCGGTCTAATCACCAGGCATGCCTGAGACTGGTTGAGTTGACCAAGGTTGGCTTGTCTTAAATACTTCTTTCTGAAAACTGTTGATGTGACCATGCACAGTACAAACAAACTACATTTCACTCACTCCGGCAACAGGAGAGGACATCAGCTGTTGTCTCCACTTTCAACCCCAGCGCCCACTCACAGAGAGCCATTAGCAGGCAATAAACCACATTGTTTCCTTAAAAGCAGAGAACAGATATTTTCTCTCTCTCTCCTCTACTAAGAAGGGACAGAGCTCCCTGCCACTCCAGACCTCCACCTGGGCCGTGAGAAGACAGCTGCAACTGAACTAAGCCAGCCACTTAAGAGGCCATTGATCACGGCTTGTGAGTTAGGACCTTTTAGTAACACGGATCCACTAAGCAATTGTGAGCCAAAGCGATATCCTGAAGCTTCTTGGAGTGACAACGACCGGTTCCTCTCATCTTTTCCTAGTTGTGACTAGAAGACGCAAACCGAAAAGATTCCCAGATGTTGGTGTGCGTTCCCCAGGGCTGAGCTAATTCTACCTGGAAGAAAGTACCAGAAAACGAATTCCCCTTCACCACAACAAAGCGAAAGTGACTACCAAGAGTTAGCAAGCATATTCCTGCAGGAGCAAACCAGGGAAGGCAATACTTTGGTTGTTCAGCAAAGGATGGTCAAACCATATCTCATGATACGAGTTCACAAGCAAGCTGTGGCATCTGGGCATTTAACTTTTTTTATTGAACGCAGTCAATGCGTTAAATATCTGATTCAAATATTTATTCTGTAATGCATGCGTTTAGAGGGGAAAATCCTTGTGCTCTGTAGCTTTGTACCTCCCTCCTTAGTGTAATGGCGTATTTGTGGAGGGAAAGAAATGTTAGTCTATGCAAACTCAGTTTGTTGAACAACTGGGTAAACTGATGCATACAAGGAATGTTTTTCCCGTTCACCTAAACCCCTCGCGTATAATCTAGCCTTTCCTAGTTACGGATAGCACTCTTGTAGATTCCCGTGTCGACCTTTGTTTGAGCCACTTGACTTACTACTACGTGTGGAACTACTTCTCTGCCATTTTATCGCCATCATTGAATTCCATTGTCCAACATTTCGTCCTCCGTATCGTTTGTGAAAATTATGCACAATACTTTACAACATAGTGATTCCTCGTGCTTTAGAGGTTCAGAATATAGCAATTACTAACCTTTCTAATTCTAATAATTTTGCAATTCATTTTGAGATTTCACTACTTTAATTGTACCTTTAATTGTAAAAAGCCAGGCTTGAACATTTAAAAATCAGGTAGTTAAAGTAAAAGCCTCACAAAACTTAAATGCCAACAAGTTCGTTAACAGTTAAGTTTTGTGAGGCTCTCACTTTATTGCCAGTTCATTAAAATAAACAACACACACATCTACAAAAGCTGAATAACTTGTATACTTTTTTGTGATTAGTTTAAGACAAACCTGTGCCAGAGCCTGGAGGGGTGCAATAAGGCTCTGATGTAGAATCTGGATATCTGGAAGGTCTCCTAGTCTGTAGCTCCGGTAAAGGGTAACCTTGGCATCTTTCTGTAGATTTACATCTGCAACCTGTTCCTGTAGTTAACAAAGCAAGCTGTCACAGACTCCAAACAGAACAATGGTTTCAAAAAGAATACAAGGCATTCATTTTGCATTGAAGAAGGTTGTTCTATACCTAAACAAATTGTATTGCATTCAAAACACAAATTGTATTCTCTTTTTAAGAAGAGAAGGAGCTCATCCTCCCAGGCTGGTTTACCTTCTTTTGTCTCTGTACACGGATCTCCTTCCTGACAAAATGTAGGCTGGCTTTCTCCTGGTCCTTCAAGAACCTCCTTTTCAGCCTCAAGATGTCCACATGTTGCTCACTAGTGGCTAAAAGATGTATTTCTGGGGTCAGGTTAATTGCTTCAAAGTTTTTTTTCAAATAGTATACAGGGAAGGCCAAATGCATTCGCCACTCGCTGACAATAAAATGCATTTCGGGCAGACAAAAACTTTGCTTCTATTCTGTCGTGCCAGCAAGATGTGGCAAGTGCTGGAAGGATCAAAATTAGTTTGTGAGGAGAAAAAAAAACATGTTTCTGCAGAAATGCAAGCAGTTTGTTCTATTCTCCTCTCTCACGCACACACATATAGTTCATATTTTATTTAGAAGACACTTCTTCAGGGCTCTACATTGCCACATTTTAGGTTGTATGTGTGCCTAAAGAAATCAGGTGCAACAATCCATTTGTATTTAGGAGCAGCGGGCGCTACAAGAAATAGACACCTTTAAAATGGATTATATACTTTCCATGGCTCCTGGGACCGGCTGATACAATCTAGCTGAAGGAATTTAATAATTTAACTGCTAAAAGCAGAGAAACTGCTAGTTAGTGACCAAACATGCGAGTGCTTGTTAAGCCAGCAACCAATGTTAGTAATTTAGTTTTTCAGCAAGCTAGCGCAACAAGCGCTGCAGCAACCACAGCTTGTGTATTGACAAGTATAGTTGTTAGAAGTTCAACTGACATTAATGAACATTCCAAACAAAGCACAGTAGTTTTACATCAAATATTTCACCAAGTTGGTAGTCCAAAAGGCTACTACTGTCCCCAAATATTTGGCCATCCCAGGTATACACAGATCATATCATTATTTTATGTATATACAGGTGTAAAGTTCTAGGAAGTATTTTAATTTATAGCCATAGGTGTTCATGTTCATGTGTTGGTTTATCATACAATCTCATCAACCTAGAGGCAAAGCACTCCCTTTTCAACACTCTGGATGCAAAAAAAGTCTACCTTTTGTCCTGCGGTTTTCTTGATCTACAGGTGTGGTTAGAAGCTTTGCACCAAAGTCAGCTCCCACAGGCTTCCTGGCCACTTGCTGTCTGTCCATCCTCCCAAACACCAGTAATGAAGAGAAAGACTCTGAAGGAGGCAGGGGGCAGTCTACTAGAGTCTCAACACTGCCACCAGTCAGCCAGTTATATGCTGTACGCTTGTCTAAAAGGGCAAAAAAATTGTTTGATTTTGAGAGTCCAAAAAAGGGAATAGAAAACAGTATCATGACAATAGAATAGAACGTATTTACAAAGTATTCAAACCCCTGGAAACATCACATTTTGTTGCTTTAAAGCATTTTAAAAAATAAAAAAATAATTACAACATACATTCCAAGCAAAAAATAAATTATTAAAACTGGAGAAGACTTGTTTGTAAACCTAATTTGGTATACAAAATTAACTTAACTCACTTAAGTTTTCAGCAATAAAACTGAGTTTTCTTGTTCAGTTAGTGAACATCAAGTAGTGATTCAACACAAGAGCACACAAACTCAGGAAAAAGGTTTTGTGATCAGACTAATTTTGGAACTGGGGTAAATGCAAAGCATTTAGAATTAATTAACCATGTAGAATTATTCGCATCAGTGGGGACTCAGATGCTTGTAAGGATTTAAGGGAAAATTTTCAGTACAGGCAAATCCTACGGAATCATAACCATGGTTCCCAGAAATAGAAATATTAACAATCAAATATGGTTTAAATCTCTTTGAGAATCCCAGAATAATGCAAGAGTACAATGAGGCAAGGGAAACTAAGTCTGCAATGAGAGGTCTTCCTCTTTGTACCTATGAGCCACCGTGGCACCTGTGTGTGATGGTTAGTGTTGCTTTTTCAAGGAACCACGGTTATGATAAATTAACATTACCATTCAAAAACAATAGAAGAACCATCACAAATAAGTTGAGAGGACAACTGCATGGCTGTATACAAGCTGAGTGCCAGAAAAGAAGCTACACGCAAGCCCGGACATATGCTCTCAATTTACTTGTTTTGTTGGGCATCAAAAACATTTGACCAATTGAACAGCAGGCAGCTGCATCGCAGATCTCTTCGACCGATGCATTCTGGAATGTTGCTCTGTCTGACTTGAAGGGCAGCAGTGAGAAGAACTCCAGCTACACTGGCTGGCCCTAACACATTAGGCCCTAACCCTTTAACACGTACCGTCACATACATGTGGTCGTTCGAAAGTGTTCCTCCATCACCGGTACCGGCTAATCTCATTCAGTTATTTAAGATGATTTAACTATAAATTATTAAACGGCGATTACTTTTCATGCATTATATTACTATGGTGCAACAAACCCGTGACTGAAATACAACAAAATATAAACAATGTCAGCGCTATTCTTCTAAAGTTGCGTACCACACATTTGACTTTCGATTAGCCTATCTGAGCAACTTTTCGTCATCAATACAAGCATCACATAAGTATTATAAGCTCATGATATTTGTTTATTACAACATATTTACTGAAATATCTGATATGTCGTTCATTTGCAAAAACACGAGAAAGCAATGACAGTTTGAAATTAAAAATAAAATTCCTTTTTTGAGTTGTTGCATCACAAACGATTGAGAATATTAAGCCTTCTCTGAGCTTACGCGCAAAAATAACTCACGCTGGGAGGCCGTTCGGGGAAATTTAGAACTTGCGTGTCAAAGGTAACCCTTGTCCTGTCATGTGTAAAGAGAAAGCAAGCTCTGTACACAGACGACAACTTGCAGCCTGCAATTCACTCAAATACTTTGCAAATGTGATTTATACTATTTAGCTGTTGTCTTTAATACATTTATTAAGTGCCGCTCCGGCATTCTGAAGGGAGTCAATCACCCTTAAAGACAAGCACGTGAATCCCCTTGATCTTCTCTAAAAGAAGCCTACAGGCTCAGAAATACCAACTGCAGTGGCAAAGGATGTTTGTGGGGCCACCTAGCAATAGTCCATTCCACACGGCAACCCCCAACCTTGGTTGGAGGAGTCTGATCACCTCCATCCTGGCGACTGCCTCCAGCTGTACACCTAAGCGCAAGTAGGATGGTTGTTTCCATCAGGGGAGTACTCGAAGGCAGTTCTTATGACATCTTACGACATTGGTTCAGCATAGGATGAGGAACCCTAATGGTTGAACAGTAAGTTTCAACCAGAGAGGGCTCATACGTAGAAGGCAGAGGGGGTAAGGTTTGTGATGCTGCTGCCATCAGACCCAGATGTTTCTGAAATTTCACCAAAGGGAGAGCACTGCCTAGATGGAAAAGGTCAAGGCAAGCTACAATCCGACTACTGTTTGCCAGGAATTCAACGTCAGCCCCAGGCTACCTGAGATGGGATCAACAAACTCCCTTGCCTCCATCTGTTCAGGACAAACAAGGAAATAGCTCTCTCTGTTGAAAAGGAAAGATGAAACTACAAAACCAGGACACAATTACTGGAATGGGGCTAGGAAATGCAATATCGATGATGAAGCAACTATTTCGAGAAGCGAAATAGAACCCGCTGTCTGTGTTGGTGAGTAGTAAGATCATTGGAAAAATCAGGAAAGGAAGTAGTTGGATAGAAATGAGTCCAGGGAAGGCCTAGCCTCCATGCAGTGTAACTTTATGACAGGATGTTTAGTACGATTCTTCCACTTTTAGTCCCTTGTTCTGTGACAAGTAAATCATATGGCACAAACTAAATTAAGAAAAGAATAAATAAATTCTGTGATTTGAAAATATTATTCTTTTAACAACATAGAAATAAGTTTAAGGAACAGTCCACTGTGTTTTCTAGACATGTCAACATATGCACAGTTTTATGTTGATTAGGTAAGAAACGGGATAGGCATTATATGGATATTCACACTTCCAGAGATTCTGGCTTTATGCCATTGAACTGAATGACCAATAATTGGCAAGTTATATAATTATTGGTAGCTTGTGTCGTCACACCAAACTAAACCGAGTTACAGTTCTTGAGAGAACATTTAAAGCATTTTTATTATGTGGGTAAAATGGGGCAGCGGGGCTGAGCTTTAGACATTAGGTGTTTATTACAGTATACAGTTATGTTTGCATCTTTTTTGAGCGGTGGAGGACCTTTGATATTGCCAAAAAAAGGTACTAGTACTGGTGGTGTAGTGGTCAACCGAAAGGTTGCTGTCTCACCCCTAAGCTACTGTACCCTTCAGCAGGGTACTGAAAATCCAGCTGTAGAAGTGGATGAATGTAGAAATTGTAAGCTGTGTAAGTCGCTGTGGATAAAAGCATCTGTTAAGCAACTAAAATATAAATGCTACTTGAAAACTGTCAGAAGGCAGAAGAACTGGAATAAACTAATACAAAAACAACAGGGTTTCAGACTTTCAGGCTCCAATGAGCAATAACAATAGCTAATTACAACAAAGCAGTACTGACCCCTAAATACATTCATGAGTACAAAACTTGGGTAAAAATTCTAAGACCCACTAATTTGCTCTCATTCTTTCCTTCAACTGCTAAAAATTTCAAATTTGAAAGTTTTTAAATCTAATTTCAAATACTCCTTTAAACAATATATTTAAAAGGTTGCTTACTTATCTCTTAATGAAAGATTTATATTGTACCCAATTTTACAGTTACTGGTTAAAACAACTTTTTTTCCCATTAAGCAGTAACTGTACTTACTGTTACTGGTTTGTGTTGGAGTGAATTCTGGAGTAGCCTGTGTGGCTCTGATGAATCCTAGAGGGTAAACGGTGCCTTCCTGTGATCGGATTTGCAGGCCCCCTTGAGTTGCTTGGGTTTCCACAAACATGGGTGTTAGGACTGTACTCCGGTGACGCCAGTTGGAGTCAATCACATAGTCCTTAATGAACACAAGGAATGTACTCAGTGAAGCATCTCAGAATAATACAGTATTTTAATATTTACATACATACAGCCATTATTAAAATCGGGGATATAAAAATGTTTCTAATAAATTAACCTAAAAAATGAAATGAGTAATTAAAAATGCTCAAGATTAATTAATTTAACAATATAAAAAGTATACCAAAATGATAATGATGAAGTCATAGTGTTACCGTTTAATTTATGTTCTTACCTGAAACTTGCACTCCGAAAGTGGATACTCAAATATTGGACGTGTGTAATCTGGACTGTGGCTGGTCAGTTCCAGCAATAGATTGGTGGCCAAGCTAAGGAAGTGCTCCTCAATCTTAGAGGAGTAAAGTGAGCGCAGCAGAACAAGCAAGCGTTCCAGTGTCCCTTTGGGAAGCCGGCTTTCATGGCTCCAGAAGTTTCGCACATACAGCCTGCAGGATGTAAAGTAAAGTAAGCAACCACTAACACTTAATACCAATGACAAAATACTTTCAATAACCAGGTACCATATATTAAGTAATTTTAGATAATTACGTTTTTGACTGATAATGCAGTCACGACAAGCAATATTCATTAGTAGTTTTTGCTTTAAGTTGCTGGTTACAATGATTGAATTATATATATATTTTCTAAAATATTTTCCCAAATAGTCTAATTGTGAGCTTTTTTATTTTGAATTTATTTCAGACTCAATTTTAGTGTATACAAGTACAAGAATACATACGTACTATATGTATTCATGGAATTTATAAATATTAAGGAACTTACTGAAGGCCTGAGTTTTCATCCACAAGTCCCTGAAGCAGAAAATCCTTTGCTATATTGAACACTTCTAATGATGTGCTGTCTGACTGGCTTTCTGCATCACTTTAAACAGAAGAGACATTTTAGCATCAAGCTAAAATAATTTTAAAATTCTATTATAAAATCAAAAATGGTTCAAATAAAATATAAATGTATTTGCTGCTAGAAGCTTACTTGTAGTTGTCATGAATCCACATGAGAATGTCAAACATTCTCTCTCTACAAGATGGGGATGGGTGAGAAATGAAGGATGTGACTGAACCCAAGACCTCGAGCACTTCCTGTGGCTTCAGATTAGACAGAATCGTATGGACAATATCTAGACAGACTCTCTGTCTTGCCTCATCTCTGGAGAAGAATAATGTTAGAGATCATTCATTCAAGCAACCTGGCCATTTACTGTTCCTTTTAACAGAACTTACGCCATCGTTTTTCATCAGGACTCACCGATGTCCCATGATCTGGTAGAAGTCTTTGCTCTTCAGCTGCAAATATATGTCTTGGATCGCATCAGCTCGACTGAGCACACACTCGAGACAATGTGTCTTTAGCACTCCATGCATCTTCGGCAACAGGAAAAACACCTGGTTCATAAACCTGTCACAATGGGGTAATAGAAATGAAGAAAATCCGTAAAACACTAGTTTAATGTAGGAAGGAAAACTGTTCATTACGCTATGATACACAGCATAAAAAATCTGGATGGTACATAGCATGTGCAACATAGTCTTAAATGCATTCTTACCGATCTATGAATACAGGAAAGTGTTTGCACACATTACTCAAACAAGTTATGAATATGTCATCCTTGTTTGTTTTCTTAAAATCCAACAATTTGCTCGCAGTAAGATCAAACAAGGGTCCATCAGCTTTCTGAAAGTAAAAGTTACAACATATAACACCCAAAAGTAAAAATTTTATTAATGCCTGAAACAAAACAGGACTTCTTTTTTAAAAGAAGCAAATTAGCAGAAAGCAGCAGCATGTAAGGAAACAAAAATGCTACATTCTTTAATTAAAATAATCAAATTACTAATTCTAAAATTAATTTTAACAAAATACTAGATGAAAATATATAAATGCAGTACTGAATAAGCAAAAACAGCTCTTTTTTGCTGTCACGTGTGAATTTTAAAATGTGCTTTCTTCCAATCACATCAGGTTTGCTGGTAAAACATTTTTTTCATGCACTTCCATTACATAAATATTTGTCTCAGCAAATGAATAATTCACACATTAATATGTTTAAAATCCACTACAGCTTAGAAACTAAATGTTTTTTTTGGTATATAACACAATTATAAGACTTATTATATTCTTATATATTATATATGACTTATATATATTATATATATATTCACCCTTTTCAGCTGTACTTTCCAATTTCAAACATTAATTGAATTATATTGTTTTATTAAACATTTAGTGCGGTTAAAAAAACAGCACATTTAACCCTAGCAGAGTGAGTGTGTGTGTGACTTGGTAGACATCAATGTTTGACAACTTCATTCATATGCGTTAGGAAGAACGAGAAGTTCTCACAGTATGTGCTAAAACCGTTTAAGAGGAATGAGGTAAAAAATTCACATACTTTGTTCTTCCCCACCGTGTACTGCATGTACAGGCCAATTATCTCTGCTGCTGCAGTGTAGATCTCCTTGTATCTTATGAAGGAGAGGTTGTTGACCAAAGATTGAATATAACTGAAACAAAATAAAGCAAAAAATTAAATTAAAAAATCCATAAAAGCAGGTTGATTGGTTATTTAAAGACAAATCTTTCTGAACAATTTAGGCTATAAATAAGTTACCTCTGATATTCTATTCCACATTTTGGGTCAAAAGGAGGTAGGTTATTGGCGAGCACAATCCCAAGCAGTTGCAGCCCAACAGAATTGTCCTTACTGTTGAGATCTGCCCCCGAAAACCGCTCATATATCAGACTGTAGACAATAGAACAGGATTTTAAAGCAGCTTTTACTTCCCCAATTCTCAAACCAGGGTCCCCTGAAATACATATATTAATCGCTAATGGATCATTTCCCCTTAAGAACCCCAAATTCTGAGCAGTTACACCATATCTTGTGAGTATCTGACGTCAAACGTCCCTGATCTTACAAAAGTTCCTAATCTTTGATCTGATGAGCGGATTCGCCGCACAGACTGCAGCATTTTAACCGATGCACCCTTGTGAAATGGCTCGTAACCTTTTAAGGTTGAAGGCAATTTCTGAGCTGATACACCATCGGGACATCCTGGATAGGGCCTGTCCCAGCAACAGATCTCAAACATCTGGGTTGTGGTGCAAAAGACTGCCATACGCACAACACGGAAGGTTGCCGCAATGGTGTCCTCCTAGGCCAGCCATCAGCAACATTACTGGCAGGAATGTATAGAGCTAGCCTGCTTGCCAGCTGTGGGCTAGTGTGTCTAAGCACACCATCTCCCACACCACAATTTAAACATTTCTCTATGTTTCTCTGTTGCTGTAAGAAAAGTTAGCATATTCTCTCACCGGTCCTAAGTGGGGAATAGAAGAGGTCATGGAGGAGCTAGAGGATACAAAGGAGGAGGTGAGTCTCTGCACAGAGGTCCAATGGGATGCATCCCGTTTCATGGAGCTATCCCTGGAACATCTACCAGAGCATTTCCTGGAACACCAGTGGGCTCTCTGGCTAACAGATTGCTCCACCTGTCAGAAGCCTGGTCAAATCAGCCCTCTTCAGCTTCTGCAATTTGGAACAGTGCGCACAAAGGACAGGGTCTTGTCAGGCCCAATCTGCATGCTTCTGCCCAAGGCAGCGCCTGCAGGAGTCATGTCCATTAGCCGATTACGGTATCTGGGTGACTTCTCTTTTCTGATAGTGCCCTTTTCTAATGGAAAGAAATAACTTCCCAAAGAAAAAAAACACTGGAGTGTACCTAAAGGCACAGACAATGCAGGTAAAAGTATGACTGCAATACACACCAAGAGCCAAGTATCTTATCAAATAAGCCGGCGGCACAGGAGCTATGGCAGAGCCCTGCACACAGCATACGACTAGCTTCAGCCAGAGACTAATCAACAATGGCAGTGATTATTTTCAGCTATCACAGTATTTCCTGTGGAGCCAACACACAGAAAACAATGTTAAAACTAGAGTTTTAACCCTTTGATGTAATAGTTAAAAGCAAATTGAATGAGACATGGGAAAGGATGACAATTCCCAAGCTTTAGAGGGCACATAAGGCTAATTTGCAAACAAACAATACAGTCACTTAACAGATCTTCTCAAACTAAAAATTATTACGCAACTACACAAAACGAACATTTTAGGATCGCCACAGAAAACTGACAACAGACAAGATCAATTTCTGGTTGACAAAAGAAAAAAATATTTGACTTTGCATGCTTTTATAAAAAATAGGATACGATACAACATGCATAAACGTCAGATGTGCTTTTCAAAGATTTGGCATATCTGCTGAAATATTTATGGGTTCTTGAGGAATAGGAACTGTTTACATTTTGTATTCGAAAAGGAAAATTAACTTACAATACTAAATTAGTGGCAAAGGTATCGTATTAACTGCATGCTAGGCATGGATAAATGACGACGCAAGTCGTGGATTCTGCAGGCACACAGAGCCATGATCAGGCTAGCTAGTAAACAAATGAATACAGGTACTTAAGTTTTTCCACATTAAAAAAAAACAAAAAACTACATATTACAAACATTTGTTATAATAATAAAAGTTATTTGGCATAACTGTTCGTATTTGAAAAGTAATTTTTTTGTAGTTAAATCACTAATGGATGTAAGAAAAATTAAAGTCTTTGTATGACCTGTAGGGCATCAACAAGCATTCTTTCCAGCATTCCACCACAGTCTTAATTATCTCCAAGTTATGCCTGAAGACAGCCCTCCTTGGATGAAAACAGTTTTCCATGAGGAACTTAAGCAGTCGATTGGCCAGAATCTCATCTCTGGTGTTACCCTTAAGAGGAAAAAATTATAATTGTAATACAGAGAAACGGTTGTCCTTTAAAGGAAATTAAAGTTATTTTACAGTCCACAATTTTTAACACGATATATTCTGATATTCTTTTTTTGAAGAAGGCATTTTACCCTCACAATAAGGGAGTCTGCTAAACAAACAAACGCACCTTAGGTGTGGCCAAGCCAGCCCAGGACAAAACTGTAACTACAATGTCAACTACCATGAAGTGGATTCCTTCTCCTCCATTGTTTTCAGAGACCACCAGCTGTAACAGTGGCCCCAACCAAAACCTAGCATATGGTCGAAACACCTGCAAAACAAAAGGGGTACACTTAAAATGTATATTTTTGTATATTTTCTTATATAAATATATTTTCAAATTTTTTTACATGCAAGCTAATATTCTATTATAATTCAGAATACTTCAGTATAGCGAATATGTAAAACCGCATGAAAACCCAACAGTCCCCGATATGACAAGGTAGTATCTTTGTATGAATACATCTAAACATTAATCTATCTAGTGGATCACTGGAATATTAGGCAATGTAAACACTGTGATTGTGCAGTTTGGCCGAAAGCCACACAAAAACATTTCAGGAATTCCTAGGCTATGTTGGGCAAGCTTGTATCACTTTGTATAATTTTTGAGTACATAAAACATTCAAAATTTAGATCAATTTGCTGTTAAATAAATCCCCCCAAAATATTAAACTTTAATCAGCACTTCACCAGCAGACTGTTGGACTGCAGTAATGACATGAAAAAAATAGTTCAGCCTTCAGAACCTGGACTCTCAATCATGCATGCATTTAGTTTATATTTGACAGTTCAAATGCAGAAGACCATAACTGCTGACACTAAAGCTAGAGACCATTGACATTTAAAAATAGATTACTGCTTAAGAAGCAGAAATTTGTCAGTTTCAGTGATAAGTAATAAGAAACGATAAGAATCACAACACTCTTTATTTAAACACTTAAACACAAAAATCTTATGTCATTCAGTAATTTCAGTAAGTTTTAGTTGACGATAGGTGGGGAATTAAGAGCTGACAGGTGCTCATAAGGAGTTGGGTTGTTCAAAGGTAGAATATGCAAAGAAAGTAGTAACATAGGAAATGTTAAACCGAGTTTCCCATTACTTAACACATCTGTTTTATGGCTAACTGAATCAACATCACAGGTCATTCTGTGGAAATGGCAGATGTGCCTGTATGGTTGAGGTGATTAGCCCTAGTTTTGCGTGTCTACATCAATGCACGTCAATTAGAAGGAACTGTAAAAGCGATGTTAAGGAAGTACATCACATGAAAGACATCGTCACCTCCTCTGCATTAATGACGAGCTTTGCAATGAAGAGACGGATATTCAATTGTGTTGATAAACCTTCAAGCTTTCCTTGCAAAAATTTCATCCAGGGTGGAAGTTCCATGGTTACAGCGCCCTGAAACTCCCAGATCGGAAAATGTTTAAGAGCATATACATTAAGTAATACACAAAAAATCAAAAACAAATATATGAAAAAGACAACAACCGGCTCCATTTTTGGAGTGATGTTTCTCTGCATGTGTTTCACCAGGGCAGTCATGGTGGCCATGCACTCATGCTGATTTAGTTCATCCATCTCCAGTTCAACCGTCTCATCACGGGGGGCTGCCTCCATATGCACCTGTGATTATATAACATGCTTAGCAGAAATATGGAAACATTTTCACGGAACAAGTAATTTAAATTTAATTTTATATAATAAATTTCCCCACCAACAAAGTTTATTTAATGGAAAAACAGCTACTAACAACTTTACTGTTGCAGTGGTTAGCTTTATAAGTAATCTGGAAAACAATTATGTGGCGCTAGCAATGTGTGACACAATACTTAAACGTTTAGAAGTGTAAAACAAAAATTCTCAACAAGGGCTGTTTAATGACTATTTCTTATTCATATTTACTAATAGATGACATAGAAGAGCAACGTGTGGATTCATGTCCACTGTGTCTCAACTACCACCTGACACTACATAGAGACTGATAACTAAAATAAGCTCTATTGTGCAAACAATCACCAACAGTGTTTCGGAAGAGCAGCTGCAACCCTGTACCTACAGTTTAATTTGCAAATTGATTTGGAATTTTTTGACAAAAACTTTGTTGATCAGAAATCAGTGGACTAAGATTGGTATCAGATCCAAAAAGTCACTCAAATTTTTTATTAAAATTTACTGTTGCAATTAATTAAATCATAAGAGTTTGATATATTTAATAAATTGGTTGTAATAAGTTTACAAGAACAATACTGTGATGAACGCAGTAAAAATAGCCATACCGTACTCCAGTTGGCAGTTGACTGGGTGACAGGGATCTGGAGGCTGGTGGTGAAACTGTGGACCCCCGTAGAGAAATCAAACTGGCTCATCTCCTCACTTAGACTGCTATCCATGCAGGACTGAGATGACATGTAGCAAGGTTCCTCTGGTTTGCAGGTTTAAAATAAATAAATAATTAAAATCACCTACTCATGTTTTTGTTTGTGAGAGTTACTGCTAATGCATACATTTATTTCAATCTTTACCTCTATTTTCCATGCTTGCTTCTTTCCGGATAGCAACATATTTTTTCTTTCTCTCAAGAGGAACCTATCCAAAAACCAAAGTAAAACTATGCTTATTGAAGCAAGCAAGAAATCTCAAGTGGAAAAAAATAAATCAAAATAAACATGAAAACCAAATTACCTCAATCTCTACAGGAAATCTGTATGTTCTCTTCGTATCAATGATGTTCTCAAAAATAAACTGATTCTGAGGAAACCAAGGATAAAGGCATGTATTACTTGAACTGTTTTGTGAGGTCTAAAAGTGAGACATCCTATTTCAGAGAAGAAGAAAAAAAGTTAATTTGACAAGATTGCAGTAGTGGACATGGCTAGCTGGAGTTATTTTTTATTTTTTTTTTACACATTAGCCATTATATCTAGTTCTCTCAATATTTTTCACATTATCACCGGTAACATTATGAATGAATGAAAATGGCAGGTTGCAAATGAATGCCCTTGACCTCCAGAGTAGCTTATTCGGTAAGTTCTCTTGCCGACTGCTGACTGCGCTTATATCTGTATTTCACAAGTTCATATCCAGATAATTTCATTTTCAAATAGTGACCAGAGCACCAATCAATGGGCAGAGCACCATCTGGGCTTTTAGGAATCGGTAAGGATTTTTAGTTCATTGATGACCAGTATCTACTTTCAGCTTCTTGGGCACCTTCAGACTAGCAGTTAATTCGGGGAGGGATGTGCCCATCCTGCAATCAAATTGATTGGGGAGAGAATACAAGAGTAAAAAAATTACTTTTCCTTTTTTAATATAACTTATAGTTAATGCTGCGCGTGGCTCTCACCTTCTCTGACTTTTCAGTGAAGAGAAAGCCTTGGTAAAACTTTGTCTCATTGAAGCTGCAGCTTATGACAGCGATGGCACAGTTATATGCCGCACAATGATACTGTCGCCTTGTCTCCAGAAGCTGGGTCTCACCAGCCATGTTTTCTGTGAAGGCCTCAAAGCAGGACCTGTAAAAAATAAATTAAAGGTAATTGAACCTTTCGAGACCATGCACAACGTGCAAAAACGTGCTTTCAAAAATGGCCATTTTAAAACAAATAACTCGTTTCACATTTCTATTGGTTAGTTTTTCAACTGTATTGTTTTGAGACAATCACTTAACATAATATTTGAATATTAGAGTGTTTCAGTATACTAACTGTTGCTCAGTCTAAAAGTCTTGATCTAAATGCAAAAGTAACCTATGAATTCATTTTATAAAAGCAATAAGACACTTGAGGGTTTGTTATTGTGATAACCGACACCACTGTGATGCTGATAGCACTCTGGTCAGGTGCCTTGGCTGCATCAAAGACTAGATTATCGTAATACCACACCCTCAAGTGTCTAATTGTTTCTAAATAGTACTCAATTGTATATGGCTTGAGTAGTAATACATTATTTCAAATAAGCACGTGGTTAGTAGACCCAAGCACATTATTGAAAACAAATCAATCAAAAGCTAAATGTAAATCTCATTTGGAAAGTGAAGATAAGGTGAAACGATGCTTTTCTAGCTTGATTAAATCTTTAAATCAAAAAATATAAGGCATAACCCCAAGTAGTGGGTCCTTCTTACTTTAGCAAAGTTTTTGAGAGTTCGTTTCCCTCTGCTTGACCTATACCAAGGAAGGCCTGGTTAATCTTTGACTCTTTGGCATACACCTCTTCTTTCGGCAGACGAGAGTATAGCATCTCAAGTAGCTTGAAGCAGCCATTTTTCTTCATCAACTGAGCCTCAAATGCCACCTCATTTGCCTGAAAATGAATAAACAGGAGTGACCATTATAAGGAATATTGAATTAATTAAGCAGTTTAAAGTCAATTAAGTCAAAAAGCGCATGTGGAAGTATAACATCTTCTAGGCAGTGACAAATTGGACAAACGGGATGAAAGTTAAAAAAAAAGGTAAAATTTTTGCATTTTGAAATTGCTTTGGAATAGAAAAAAATCCTTCTCAGAAGAAAATGACTGAAATCCAAAAAACCATTGTAAAGAAATGGCTCCTCACAAAATGTTTATTACAAATGTGGCATACTAATGAATAACTTCTTAGCTTTATTCAAGTTTATTCGGATGTTGTGCAGCGTAAATTTGCAATGTATTATTTAATACATGCTCTGGAAAAAAATTTAAGGCCATCAAAACACATCGATCAATACTTCATGCCTAAAGTTTGTTTCAGTTCGATTCATAACTTTTAAACGGGTTAATGTTAAATTTTATTTTTAAAAAAAATCAGATTTAATCATTAACTTAAATGTTCACCTTCCTGGTAGAGGAAGTATCACTCCCTTCTCTACTCCAGTATTTGATAATATTCTATTCTGAGGGTAAAAACATCATTTAAATGTTCTGCTTCTTAAAATCCTTACAGTAACTTGTGATTGTTTGTGTATATATATATATATATATATATGGCTTTTGGAGTGTGTCTGTTGGAATTTTTGCATTCTTCCAGAGGAGCATTTGTGAGGTCAGACACTGATGTTGGACTGGGCCTGGCTCGGAATCTCCATTCTAGTTCATCCCAAAGGTGTTCAATAAGGTTGAGGTCAGGGCTCTGTGCAGGCCAGTCACGTTCTTCCACACCAAACTCATCCAACCACGCCTTTATGGACCTTGCTTTGTGCACTGGGGCACAGTCATGCTGGAACAGAAAAGGGCCTTCCGCAAACTGTTTACACAAAGTTGGAAGCATAGAATTTTCCAAAATGTCTTGGTAAGGTGAGGCATTAACATTTCCCTTCAGTGAAACTAAGGGGCCTAGGCCAACCCCAGAAAAACAACCCCATAGCATTATCCCTCCTCCACCAAATTTTACAGTTGGCACAATGCAGTCAAGCAGGAAACGTTCCCCTGGTATTTGCCAAACCCAGACTCATCCATCAGACTGCCAGATAGAGAAGCGTGATTTGTCACTCCACAAAACACGTTTCCACTGCTCCAGAGTCCAGTGGCGGCGTGCTTTACACCACTCCATCCAACGCTTGGCATTGTGTTGGTGATGTAAGGCTTGCATACAGCTGCTCAACCATGGAAACGCCATGAAAGCTCCCGGCTCACAGTTTTTCTGCTGATGTTAATGCCAGAGGAGGTTTGGAACTCTGCAGTTGAATCAGCAGAGCGTTGGCGACTTTTACGCACTATGCGCCTCAGCACTCTGCGACCCCACTCTAACTTTACGCGGTCTGCCACTTCGTGGCCGAGTTGCTGTGGTTCCTAAACGCTTCCACTTTGCAATAATACCGCTCACAGTTGATTGTGGAATATGCACGAACTGACTTGTTGCAACAGTGGCATCCTATTACAGTACTACGCTCAAATTCAGTGAGCTCTTTAGAACGACCCATTCTTTCACAAATGTTTGTAA
>JAOYSI010022817.1:0-34253 GCA_025775065.1 Hiodon alosoides | reverse complement strand
ATATACAGTCAGCAAAGGGGGAACAAGCAGCATTATTGAAAGTAGCCTATGGTTGATTTATTTTATTTATATAATTCACAGTATGCTCGCATAATTATCCCGTCACGAAACTAACTGTTTCACAGAAGTGTGACTCCGCAAAAGGTCGGGCGATTAAGAAATCGCAGTGCCGCGGAAGATCTCGACAACCGCAAATTGGCCAGCACCACGGAGAGCAGCCGTCTGGGAGAAGCGCTCACAATTACTAGCACCATCGAGAGCGTGTGTCTGCGTGTAACCACATACACAACCCAGCATTTAATTAATTAAGCAACTGTCGGCAAGTTGTAGCATGAAATGCGATAGTCTCAGATAGACGGCGAGAGGAACGCCTATCGGACAAAGCGGAAAATGCGACAGAAAGCTAACACTTTATCCTCTTCCAGAAACCCCTGAAGATGCAGAGACCGCCCGCCCAAGTCACTGGCTATGATGTCCTCTCTCTCCAAGCTACTCTGCGCTACCAGACCCCTGCCTTTAGGATCGCTCTGCCGCTGGAACAGATTTTTTTTTTCTTCTAGCCTTTTTTTGGCTATCATACATATATATTTTTGCCTTGCACCTTATTTGCTTATTTCTTTCGCCCAGGGACAAAGTTATTGTGTGTTTTTCTTCTTTCTCTGTGTGGTGAGCACACATTTTTAGTTTATTTTATTTTTCTCTTCCCCTGCCACGTGTTACGGCTATTCTGAATAAACTAGCTTTGACTAATTATTTTGTTCCTCTACAACCAGCATCCATAGTGTCTGCCCTGATCTTGGCCCCGGGCGCTGCGTCTCCTCCTCCTACAATGCCGTATAGTGGTGTAGAAGTCAAGCATCCAACTAGGGTACCTAACCAGAGTTTTCCTATATATTTGTTTTCAGCAAAGTCCAGCCTACACTCCATCTCACCCCACTGTGTTGTATTAGGGATCCCCACCATTTGAGGACCCTGAGATCCAGGACGTGGAGAACGTGGGTGTGGGGTGTTCCCCTGCCTAAGACCAGTATACTACTCCCGCTTTGGACAATAAGGCTATATGAACATGTTGCCCTACCAATGAATCAATGTGCAAAGGGACTAAAACCCTGTCTATCGACACCCTTGGGACAGCCAGTAGTCAGACCACAGGGGAGGGGCGGAAACGTCTGGGAGAGAGTGGTTTCTGAACCGGTTCTACTGGCCGGGGACTACTCAGCATTAGCTTGCTACTGCTGATCCTGTCCGGTCTGCCATAAAACTGCTTTAGGGCCCCCTCATTACCTTACCTATGATAGAAACTCCCTTGGCATGAATCAAGGTTGATCTAGTCAGCTGGTATCCCGGAGGTTTCTGTACATCCTTGTGGTCGTGGACAACGCCACCCGGTACATGGAAACCACCCTCTCGCGCACCCCCACCTGTAAGTCCATCACCTGAGAGATCATACAGCTGCTTGCTCCGGTGGAGTTGCCCAAGAGCATATTTGCAGACCAGGGCACCACTTTTTTGTCGTGGCTGATGGGGGCCCTCTGCCACTAGCTTCACATCAAGCAGCTCCGCAATTCAGTGTACCATCCTCAAACCGTCAAGCTGGTCCATTTTAGCTAAACCCTCAATAAAATGGTGCACAAAGTAGTGGACTAAGATGTTCAGGACTGGGGCCTGTTGCTTCCCTATGTCCTCCTGGATGGAGAACAGGACATCTGGCTCAAACCAAGGCCCAGCATCTGGGATACCACTGCAGCTAAGGTCTCCTGAAGCCACAGGACAACAAGGTAACCATGGTCCAGTATTGACCCCAGCTTCATCAGGCTAGCCTGGTACTACTGATGTTTTGTTCTGCACTTTGCTACGATAGTCTCTCCCTTACAGACCTGACCCATAAGAACCAACCAGAATGGGTTCACCTGTCCACTGAGGCCGACCCAGCCTTCTGTGCCCTAAAGCCAACCTGAAAGCACTAGAGTTTACCTAGCCATTCATCATGCAGACATTTCTGACAATGGCCTCTGGGCGGTCTTAACCCAGAACATTGGTTGGGAAGAACATAATTTTCTCTTCCTAAGCCAAAAACGGCCCCCGGAGCAAAAGTAAGCTACGTGATGGGATATGCTATGGTGGAAGAGGAATGTCTGACTATCAAGGGGTCGTTGAGCCACTATCGTAATATCTCCAAGGCGGGCGCATCACGTTGCTCACAGACCATGCCCTGCTCCGGTCAAAGGTGGACTCCAAAGATGGCAGCTCTAGGATCGCCTGGTGGTTCCTCACCCACCAGCCGTTCTCCTTCTCAGTCTTCCCTCCTTTCTCCCATCACCACTCCGCTTCGCTCTCCCTGCTGCCTCCCTCCCTCCCTCCCTTTCTCAGCTTCCTCCAACCAAGGAGAAGGTGATACGCTGGCGTTACAGTAAAAAAAGCCCCACTTGCGAGAACATTAGCACTAACGCTAATTGGCGCTGTCTGTCAAAGCATTGAAGCTGCACTTTAAGGAGCAGGTTGACACTGCAGAGGTGTGATGCTGCTAGCGGCTGTTAGCTTCCCCAGGAGAGTTTGTGCAGCCACAGGTAGCTTTCTGGTTAACAGCGCGTATTTGGTGGCGGGGAGCTGGTAGCACATGGAGGCAGCACTTAGCGTGATGCAGAGCGGGCCTCAAAGGCACAAAAAAGTAACTGCAGGCGAGTAGTCAGTCAATGCTACCCTGCGTTCCCGTTATCTCTCGTCGGCTTCGCTCCCCATGCTAAATCAATATAGGAGCTTTGTGTTTTTCGCAGTCTAGGAGTTCACAGCGCACCCAAAAGCTGTAGGCTTTCAAATGGGCCCTTGCATGGGTTAACCTGGTTCTGTTCTGTAGTCCACCTGAGGGCAGCCCCAGTTGGTCTACAGCTATTTTCCTTCTCAATCACATGAACATTAATTCAATTATACAGACTCCAGCTCTCACTGTTTTTCCACTCCACCCAGCGTCAGAAGTGGTCTATAAGCAGTGCAGTTCTGGGACAAAATCTACTGCACGTTTCAGGATGTTGCCCACTTGTTGGGCGGGACCGCAGTGAGGGGTGTTGGGCGCAATCTTCTCCGGCCTGGCTGCCTGACGCCGCTCGCTGGAGGGGCCCCTTCCGTCCTCCCCCCTTTGGGTCGGTGTAGTATTAGCCAAACACGTGGTGTCATTTTCCCGCATTGTGGGAGGAAACACAGCCCCGATGCTCTGGAGAACTGCCGAATACGTGCGTCGATACTCCCAGAGTGTTGCACACTGCCAGACCGGCGCAGAGCGCGTGGGAGGCCAGCTTATTAATGACTGCAGGTACTGAGGCTCTTCCACTTGTTTCCAGAACATCCCCCGCTTGTTAAAGGATACTTTATTTATATTAACGTCCTCCATACCTGCATTACTTGTTTTGAGAGAATGCACCCTAAAACAACATTACGAAAGATTTTTTGGGGGGAAGTGCAAAAATGGACCTGTGTTCTCGGGACAATTTTAACCCAACCAGCCAAAAACATGACAAGTAATTTTCGCTTTCCCTTTGGATCTGAGCAGACAAACCACTGCAGGAATAAACAAATAAAAAAAAACGGTAGAGCTAGATCATTGAAGCAGTAGTAATAACATCTAATGTAGCACTAAGACATCCTTGATGTTTCACACATTTCTGATTTCAATTCGGTACCCCCTCCTGAGTCTTGGTTTTACGGTTCATGTACTCTTCTAACTGATGTTTTGAAGAGTGGATTTAATGTTATTTTTTACTGATATTTTTATAGTTGAAATAAAGAATGTTATTTTATTATATTGCTATCTCACTCTTCTTATCCTGTTCTTATGCCGGGTACATAAGGGGGTGGACAAAATAATGGAAAAGGACTCGTATTTAACTAAATGGAAAAATAATTCTACACGTTTCATATTAATGTTACAATGCTAATTGCCAATCGGCTATAAAAGCTGTCTTAAAATCAACAGTAATATGAGAGACTCACGGGAGATCGAACCGATATTGAAGGAGGTTGAGTACTTGATGGCCAAACTTAAGGTGCATCAGTCACAGAAAGGGCAAACTTATTTAATGTGTCAAGGGGGAACCGTGTAGAAAATCATCTCAGCATACGCCAAACACTGAAATATTCCACCAGAAAGGGATAGACTTAACACTACAGACTGCGGTACCATTTGCTAGGTTGCAGCCAGTGGATTCGCACTCTGGTGCTGATTGGTTCTTGAATCCTGCTTGATAAGAGCTTAAATCATGGCAGTGTTCATCATTGGTTGCTAACTGTGGGTTTTTTGTTTTTTTCTGGGCCGGCCAAAGACTGTGATTGGCTACTGAAACCTCGGTTTGCTTGAGTTGCAGGTTTGACCAGGGGCCCCAGCGTAGTCACCACTAATCGCCATGGGAAAGCAGAACAGCAAGCTACGGCCCGAGATGCTCCAGGACCTAAGGGAGAACACAGAGTTCTCGGACCACGAGCTGCAGGAGTGGTACAAGGTGAGTACAGCCTCCCCCACAGCCCGGTGCTTCGGATAATAATCACAGCACTACTATTTTACAAAAAAAAAAAACACGCAATCATCTCTGAAATTCCTCCTGTGGAATTCAGATGCCCTCTGAAGGTTTTGATCCAACAAAATCTCTGCTTATGCTCCTGCTTAGTGCCTTCACTGTGGAGCCATCCTGCTCAATGAGGTTATTTTTGTCTCTTTTTTAACTCCATAAGATCAATGATTAGTTTGCAATGAATATTGGACAATGGACAATGGACATTAATCTATTCTTTCAGACCCAAATGAAAAGGAACGTTAGAAAACATTGAAAGTTTTCAGGGGTTAAACTGCGGTGTACAAATAGATTAGAGAAGTACAACATTTGCGTCACTTCTTTTCTTTGTTTGTGCCACAACCCTGACACACGGCACAGGACCGTTGCTTTATAATGTCGAAATATATTCCTTTTGGATTCATCTACGGAGAAATGTGCAGCTGTGGAATAAAAGGGGCTAACAGCTGTTTCACCATCTCACTTTGAAGCATGAGTTTCTCCACTGATCAAGCATCCTGACTGCAGCTGAGTAAGGCCTGGAAAAACATCAATACAATTTGCCTGTGTTTGTCTTTCATTTGAGATGGCCGTGTAGAAGTCATTATCATCTGCAGCCCCGGAAACAGCTGGTTGGGTAACGTTAGCTCACCAGGATCCTCACACCATCACCTCAAGCACACGCTAATCCTATTTAACCCCCGTCTACAGGGCTTCCTAAAGGACTGTCCTAGCGGCAACCTTAACGTGGAGGAGTTCAAGAAGATCTACGCCAACTTCTTCCCTTACGGCGACGCCTCCAAATTCGCCGAGCACGTCTTCCGCACCTTTGACACCAACAGCGACGGCACCATCGACTTCCGGGAGTTCATCATCGCGCTGAGCGTGACGTCGCGCGGGAAGCTGGAGCAGAAGCTGAAGTGGGCCTTCAGCATGTACGACCTGGACGGGAACGGCTACATCAGCCGAGACGAGATGCTGGAGATCGTGCAGGTGAGGCCCGATTGGTCTGGAGAACCCGATTCAGTTTGGCCTCTGCTTTGTGGCTTTTTCGACTGCAGAATGTTGATGACAGTTGGGTTGGTGTCTGTATGAGGTTAGAATCCAACGCATCTCCTTTTTGTTTGGAGACCAAATGGATTTGGTCAACCGACATTGAAATTGAATTCTGAGTGACCCCATTGACTTTATTTTCTTACCCCAGTTGTTCTATTTGTGTAGACAAATTCACAACGCTAGTAGGGTCAGAAACAAAAACAGCCAGTTTTTATACCTATTAATACATTTATATATATATAGCAACTATATAAAATTATTGAAATGTTGCATGCACCCAGACAGTACTTCAGTTGCTTGCATGACATACAATATCTATGAAACCATTGTTGGCCTTGTTAATAAAAATTAGTGAAAACGCAGAAATCTGTGTCCCCCTGGTGGCAAGTTTATGGTATTGCTCCGTTCTCTCAGCAGCACATATCCCCTCCGCTTGCCATTCCAGCTAACTGCACAACCATCTCACAACGTTGTTTTGACGTTCCAGCAGCGCCATGATGCTTAGCTGCAGGGTGCATCTCTGTGAGGTCCCCAAAGTAGTAAGAGGAGGGAAGGGGGGAGTGAGAGTTCTGCGTGCTCTGGGATTAGGTAGGTAAATTTAACCGGGATTTATCCCTGAGTGTGCAGAACGAGTGGATTATCTGAGTGCTAATCGAGGTTGCACTTCACTGGCACTCAGGGGTTGTGTGTAACAACGTTAACAGGTTGACAGTTTTCACCTACAGGGCAATAAGCCAGACCCAAAAATATTGGTGGCCACGCCTAGCCGATGCATTGGGTCGGGTCTGTAATTAATAGCATCAGCTGCAGAGCGTCTTTTAGCCCGGTGGGCCAGATGTTTTCACAGCCCCCTCGAGACATGACAATCGAAGCACTTTGAAGGGAAGTAGAAGTGGTCCTCGGATCACCTGTGATAGGTCTGGTGGCACGGCCCAGGGGCAGCTCGCTGTAACTCCGACCCCTTTCTCCTTAGGCCATCTACAAGATGGTGTCGTCGGTGATGAAGATGCCCGAGGACGAGTCCACGCCGGAGAAGAGGACGGACAAGATCTTCAGACAGATGGACCTGAACAATGACGGTGAGCGAGACTTCCGATTCCGGTGCAGAAGCTCCAGTTGGAGACTGAGCGGAGCATGGCTTGACGTAAACAGCAATAGTCCTTCCCACTTTGTGTTTGATGTGGGCCAGAGTTAAGAGATTGCCATTTCATGACCCATATACCCCCCACCCTTGCCCTCTCTCTCTCTCACAGGCAAGCTGTCCCTGGAGGAGTTCATCAAAGGTGCCAAAAGTGACCCGTCCATCGTGCGGCTACTGCAGTGCGACCCCAGCAGCGCGTCCCAGTTCTGAGGGACCCCTCCACATCGTCCCACGCAATGCATGAAGGCTCCCGCCTTTCTGTGTACCAGAGCGAAAACAAAATAACAAAAAAAAAAAAGCATTGTCGTTAAAATTTTTAATTTGGGATATAAAAAAAAAAAAAGGACGTGCGTTCATACAAATAAGAACTGCAGAGGCATCAGCTGTCAACTGTCCATCGTCCGTCACTCTGTGGAGGAGGGATTTATGCTGAAGTCAGCACAGGACAGAATGTGAAGCAGGCAGCGTTTTACGGAGTCCAAATTTCTGGGGGCGGGTTGGGGAGGATGCTGTCCACCCCAGGGAACTGTGCATGGTCAGATATACCTTTTTTTGTTTGGTTTCGTGTTCCCAAAGGCACAGATTTCCTTCCACTTTTATATATACATATTCAAATGTGTATATAATATATATGAGAGGATATAATTGTATATGTATTTATACACACCGTAGCAATGAGGGCAGTGTTTATGTAGCTTAGTTCAGAGTCTGTATCCAATGAGATGACGCCAACAGAAAATTGGGACGGGTAGATGGGAATGCTGGGAATTTCCCCAACTAAAGCTTATGATTTTGTTACAAAAAGTGAAAAATGAAAAATGAAAAATGGCTGAAGATGTTTTCTTCTGTTTTTTTTGTTTTTGTTTTTTTTTGTATATTTTGATTAATAGTATTTATTTTATGGTTGTTTTTCTTTTCATTAATAATAGTCATATCACGGTCGCTGGCTGGAGAGAGAGACTTGACTTTCCTGTGTTGATCTTTTACTCATTCTGGTCGGAATTCTGCAATTCCCAGGTTTTGCACTGAATCGTCAAAGTTCTGCTTCTGGGGATTTTTCAGTAAAATGTGCATTTAGGGTTACAAAAACGAGTAGCTTGTAGATTATTTGAAGGCACGGTGCTTGTGTATGTACGTGCGTGTGTGTGTGCGCGTGTGTTCGACTTTACTGTATCTTTCGTTCATTTTCATTTTGAGCAGTTGTGTAATAGCGTTTCTGATGCACAGCACGGTATACAATCAAAATACTTGAGTCATTCAGAAGTTTCAGAACATCCGTCATTTCACTGACACTAACAGACAGACACACACACAAACACTGACACACACACACACACACACACACAGTCACAGTCTCTCTCACACACACACACATACACACAGACACACACACACTCTCACACAGACACACACACACTCTCACACAGTCACACACACACACACACGGTCACACACACACACACACACACACACAGACACACACACTCTCACACAGTAGAGCTCAGCTTAACAATGAAAAGAATGTATTAAATGCCTCGTTTACACAAGCACATCTTCCTTTTGGGTTTGGTCTTAATTTTCTTTCAACTGAAGGAAAAAAGTAACAAAAAGCCGCACATAAGGGCTTTTTCTTTGTACAGTTTTCGAAGAACCACATTGCTTTTAGCATCTGCGTGAACCATTTTATCTCATGATGAAGTGTATGGTAGAGAACACTACTTGCTTAGCATATAGCCACCATGTTTGTACCGGGTTCTGTTACTAGTCTGATACTTTAACCATGTTACATGTTTTGTTTCATGAATACCATGAGGATGTCACATTTGTCCCCTTCTATTTGATGAAAAATATACTTAGTGTATGTGTTTGAGACGGTCTGCTGGTCTGTTTATCATTGCCAAACTGTTTGCTCTTTGAAGTTTTCCAACTGGTTAGAGGTCTACTCGCATTCAACCGTGTTTGCTACAGACATTGTTTCGTGAAGCGAAACGAGGGAAGTATTTGCAATGGGAGAAATACGTACAGATATCCGGTTACCAATTGTCATTTGCATTCACTAACATTCCAGTTGTCCGCATTAGCACCAAATGTGCGGGTGTGTGCTAAGAGTCGCCTCCCCTCCAACAAGCAATTTACACCTTGTTGCCTGGAAGTCCGACATCTTGCAGCTGTGGGCTGAAACAGACTTTGAGTAGCAATGCTTCATGTTCAGGGGACAGGACTGGCACAAACGCGGAATAGCAAGTACCACGTCTGCCCGGTGTGATGTAGGACACGATGAGGTTGGCAGAAAAAGACGAGAGCAAACCACGGCAGTGCTGCGCGGCGCGGTGTCGCGTGACAGCTTGCTGACCCTGTAGCTTCGCTGCCTCGTGATGACAGCAGGTGCAGCAGGCGTCCAAAGTGTCCGACACTGGGGCTGCGCCCGCGGTCTGGCAGCACGCTCTTAGTCAAAAAAACCCTCAACCTTCTGGAAAAAAAACATTCTGATAATGTCACAGTGATGCCGTGCCGTGTGTTGATTGGGTATTAGTTCAAATGTTTATGACCCACCCTTTCTCACTGCGGCCATGGTAAGTGCCAAGGCAGAACAGGTTAGGAAGTGGGACCAATATGGCAGTAATTAACTGGAAAACTAGAACAGTTTCCTCTAGATAGGATCAAGCTGAGACCCTGAAATGCCTCTGCTAGAAGTCTCAGACCCAGAGGCTGGCTCTGTTAAACTGTTTGTGATGACTGACCAGCTTCTGCTGCTCTGGCAGCTCCTCCTCCGGCAGCTCCGCCTCCTGCTGCCTAAACCCCGCCTCCTGCTGCCTAAACTCCGCCCCCTGCTTTTGTGGCTCTGCCTGGGCAGGTGATGTCATTTTGTCTGTGCTCTGCACTTTCACCTGAAACAAAAACGGCACCAGAGAAACCAACCTGTAACGTGGTTAAGAATGGAAAAAAAACCCATCAAGGTGGTGTAAGGTAAGTGATCTAAAATCCTCAAACCGTACTGCTCTGGAAAAGGTTCCAGAGGTGAGAGGGAACTCTGGGCGGTATTAAAATGACTATTTGAAAAGACAGCACACTGATAAGCAAGTGTGAGTACCTGGGGTCTAGCCCGATTGTGTTTCCTCTTGGCCCGGGTGTCACAGGATAGGTCCAGAAAGGAGATGCAGGCAAGGAAGCACTGGCCTGAAAGCACAGACTCCACCACACACATCAAGGTGAGCGGCAACCACAACGCGATGGCCGTACCCTGAGAGCCAAAGGAAGAGGGGGGTTGGGGGGTGGTGAGCGTCTCTAGATGTGTCTATGAGAATAAGAGTGTGAGTGCTCACCCCAGGGTGCCTGCTTCTGTGTTTAGCGAGAGAAAGCCTGAGATGAACAGCACCCCGTGGACGAAGACGTGACTGTACGCAAGTGGAGATGCTGAGAAGAGTGGTAGTGCCTGTCTATGTGAGTTTGTCTGCGTGTGAGAGAGCGAGCGAGTGAGTTTGTGAGGAGCAAACCCCATGCAATGCCTTCAATGAGGATCTGCTCAGACACACGTCGTGTGATTAAGTGACTAATTCACATACCAGTAATCCTAAGCAAATCTCAACAATCAGGTACCGAGTAGCGTGGATTCTCTTACCAGGGTGCCTAGTTTTAGTGGTGACGCAAAAGATTCTAACGCAGTGCTGTCAGGCTCTGTCAAGTGACAGAATGTGTCCCCACAATGGCACTTATCACATCAGGTGCATTTTAGTTTCCTATACCGCCATTTATGATTATATTCAACAGCTGATCTCTGGGGGATTGTTTCACTTCCAACTGTTATCAGGAGACTCCTTTCACCAGGGTTCCTACTAAACAAACCTGTCATTGAGACCCATATACCAGAAACTAGA
Organism: Hiodon alosoides; assembly: GCA_025775065.1. Taxonomy (NCBI): domain Eukaryota; kingdom Metazoa; phylum Chordata; class Actinopteri; order Hiodontiformes; family Hiodontidae; genus Hiodon; species Hiodon alosoides. Next base: position 23,643 of record JAOYSI010022817.1, on the reverse strand, counting down.
AGCCTGCAATGACAATGACTGTAATTTAATGTATCTCCTGTGGTTTTGAGCTTTTTGCCGCTTTTCACTGTCCTTCAAAAGCCTGAGCCAGTTTTCCAATGAATCCCTTTGGTCAGGATTCTATTTCGCAGCTCGGAAACTCTCGGTACTAGACCAGGAGGTCAGGATTCTGTTACCATGGCATTGCCCCTAGCCCATTCACCACTCGCTCTCACATAGGGTCACTCACGTAGATGCGATTTGGGTCGAAGGGGCAGTCGTCGGGGACGCCGGAGTAGTCCACGCCATTGGCGACCTCACAGTGGGCCTGCAGGCTCTTGCGGCCGGCCAGCGTGGCCTTTATCAAGGACAGAGCGAGGCTGCCCGTGGAGGCCACTGCCAGGAGGCTGCCCAGCAAACTGCCCACCAGCAGGAACCACACCTGGATCAGACACAGTCACGAAAAGTGGCACACAGGAAGGCGTCACTCAATCTGCAGCACAATCCACTTGGCCCCCGCTCCTGGGGAAGCGACGTCTAACCCAAAGTGTAATCAAAACCACCAAGGGGCACTGTGTCACAGCCAGAAAGAGACTGAGATGGTGTCGCATTCGACTGCATCCTGCGAGCTCAGGCAGGAACCTCTATTATATTTTGAAAGAGAAAAAGAGTGGGAGAAAGGCAGGGAAGGGTGTGGTGAGGTAAGAGACACACAAGGTGGGACTTGCACTAGTGCTGGCTGCAGGAATCTTCTCTCGGTGCAGCCCACTTAGATCGCTGGCCCATAACAGGGCTGCATTCTTCATCAGTGAGATCACTTCAAAAATGTTCTTAATAAAGTCGGCCTTCATTCCAATAACATCAGCAGCAGTGCGCACGAGCACTCAGACTGACAGGACGGTTATTCCCATTAGCACTTGTCCCTGTGGCCTGGAACCCTGGCAGTTGTCAGCGCTCCCCTTGCAGTGAGTAGAACGGTATGCGGTGATAATCGGGGGTTTCCGATGTTACAGAACCCTCCCTCACCCTGGCCCCAGCTCCCCCCAGCCATTATACCTGTGGAGGTCGCTGCAGTAAATGGGTGAGTAAATGGGTTCAGAATTGGAGATTGGGTTTTTCGCACAAACTTGCGACAGCCTTTTTTTAAACAGCGGTGACCTCACATGTGGCAGTTTGCTTTGAAGCTGCTATCTGTCGCCTCGAGCTAAACGACAGTGGAAATAGAAAAAGAAAAAGAAATGTGGGCATTGTTGAGGGAGTTATCTTCCAGTCAACCGGGAAGAAGAGGGAGACAACGGCTCTGGTCTACAGGGTCACATGGGGCAGCTGAGGCAGCTCGGATACATTTCAGGGATTACGTGTTTTGCTGCTCAGTGTTGTTACGCAGCCCCCCTGACAACCCTGGCATCCTGATCACGTCTAAGCAGCCAATAGGAAAGATTGTCAAGTGAGAGTCACATTCAGAAGGGTAATTCATGAGGAGAAAGAAGCTTTTAAACACAGAAGTCATGCCAAGATTCTTCTCCACGACCTCACATGCAGAGTAAAAAGGGAGTTGGGTAGAGTCAGAGCTAAACTGAAGATGAAGAAGATGTGAAGAAGTATCTAGGCTTTGTACATACCAGAATCTTCTTGGTCTTATTTTTGGACAGAATGATCGCTAATATTCCGACGCCTATTCCCTGTGGAAGAAGCATGAGAAAAGGTCACCCACAATCCCGTGCGCAACACATTTTTTTTCACAAGCTTTCTATAAGTGAACCAGCAGTTCTCTGCATCTCTGCCAGTGATTTTATCCCCCCCCCCCCCATTTCAAAGCTGGCCTCTATAATTAATAGGACAGCAGAGTTATTTCAAAAATCCTAGATTGAAAATGACAACATCCTGTGGTTTTTTTTGTGTGTGTGTGTGTTTCCATTGATGAGGATATTAAGTGACCCAGACAGGCGCTGACAGTCTCGTTCCTCAAGGGACCCAAACCTGCAGGGTTTCTACAGGAAACGACCTCCTAGACAACATAAGATATAATAATAATAATATTTATTATTATTATTCCTATATATTAATTATAACAATTTTATATTGATGTCACCCATTATTTTTACTGTTTTCTAGCCAATTTGGAATGTCAAATTGTGCTGATGGATCTTCACTGGTCACATTGCATACATGGCTGTCGGGTGAGGACGTACACTGGTCTTTTTCAATCATAGTTGCCTTCTACCCACCCATTCCATTTACACTCAGCTGGCTACACAGCCCGTACGAGAGGTTCAGCACCAATTGGATGAGAGGCACACCCTCTCGAACCTCAGTACTGCTGTTATGTGCCAGTGATTATACTGATACTTGTGTCTCCATTTGAAACATACTCTTGTGTAAAAGCTATTTCAAAAAAAATGAGGAAGACAATTGATTATCTGACATCCATGCAGGTTTGAGGGCAACAGATCTCCCAACCATATAGATAACGTATCACACATTTTATGAAGGCAGACTGAACCATGTGATCGCGCTCCTGGTGCTATCGGCAGATTGATTTAATCACCGGCACAGCGTGGGCACATCGACAGTCTACTGAACAGGAAGCAGGATACATGTGCATATTCATTCTGTAACAAGGGGAGGTCTCACCACAAGGCCGGCCGTCAGCGCTATGACGTTAGATATGTTGGATGGCGCGGTGCGGGTCTGCCTGTTCAGGCTGCTGTGGCGGAGAACTGCCCCGTGAAGCAGCGCGGCCAGCAGGAAGCCAACGTGTCCCACCACCACCATGCTGAGCCCCACCTTCATCAGGGCCTTGTCGTCCTTCAGGCTGGCACAGCAGACACCTGGGGGAGGGGCCGGATGGAAATGACAGGCAATAGAGCTGTTTCATCTCATCTGTGTCATCGGTGCCACGTAACTGCGGGAGTCGCTGCTGCGTTTGCATCCTTGGATGCCGCTTGGTTCACACAAGCCTTCCGTTCAGAATTGGAGATTGGATTTTTTTGCCCAATCTCATGACAGCCTTTTTTTAAACAGCGGTGACCTCACATGTGGCAGTTTGCTGTGAAGCTGCTATCTGTCGCCTGGAGCTAAGCGACAGTGGAAATGGAAAAATGGAAAGAAATGTGGGCATTGTTGAGGGAGTTATCTTCCAGTCAACCGGGAAGATGAGGGAGACAATGGCTCTGGTCTACAGGGTCACATCCAGGGCATCCTTTTTGCATTATGCTTATAAGCCCAGGCTGTGGAGCTCAAACATTCACACATCCAGCTCACGCCATTTGCCAAATGTGAGTGGGAGAGCACAGTGGCAGCACACATTCGTGGAAAATGGTAAAAATAATTGGGCAATAACACGTGCAATAATATGTCATTTGTAATAATGCAGAAAAGGGCCTTTCAAATGATTTAATAATGTCGAAACTCGCCAATGAAGCAGTGTCTCCTGCTCTCTTGCATTAAACTTAATCAAAATACACTGCCTTCCCGTGCCTAGCAGCCCTAGGCTCTTGCAGTCTTTGATACTGAAAACACGGCACCTGTTGTCAGGAGCACAGAATCAAAGTCCTCCACAATAAACAAACACAAGGCTTCAGAAACCGATGCTACCAGGACCGTGATTACAGGGGGGCAGTGTGGACTACGGGAGTCCCCTGTCTGTGTTCTTCCCTGTTCCCTGCGGAGACAAACCTTACCTTCCGCTGCCCACCGACTTTCACGGATGGATTGTTACATTAGCCAATCAAAGGCAGAACTCGCAGAGACCAGAGCGAACCACCTGGGATTCAAAGCCATGCCTAGGTGGCATCATAGGGACCCGAACCACCACAGCGCCCTGTGGTGTTGTCTCCATTTGATGCCTCAGAAGTTTCCCTTTTTGTTTACCATGTCAACTGGCCTTTTTAAATGCAAGTTAGGGCGATAACGACAAACATTAACCCCAGGCCATTGATTGGCTCCATCAGGCCAAGGTAAATGTCATGACAGGGATAACACAACTGTTAATGATTACACACTAAACACACCACTGCAATACCCACTATTATCAAGAGAGCAGGCATAATTTACTCCCCCAGAGATGTCATGGTGAACACATCAAATGGTAGCCTTCAGTGACAGAACACACACAGGGCGTTTACCTCCAAAGTTCAAACTGTTTTGTCTATAACATTACTCTGTTGACTGGTAGCAGAACCAGAGAAGAACTGGACTTCTGATCGGAAGGTCACAGATCTCCCAAAATAGCACTGTTGTTTTACCCATGTAAAAAAGTTCAGTTCAAATATTCTGGGCAAAAATGGCTAAATAAATTCCAAATGGTAAAACAAGAACAAATTTTTGCTAACAAAGTATTAATTCCTTCTGTGAGGACACAGATAAAAACATCCCCCATTTAGACAAAGAGGATCCTTAATCAGTTGATCGGTACAATGTAGTGCTACCTTTACTTCTGTAAATCTGTGTAATGCCAAAATTGCATCGGCAGTTAGGAAACGTTTTGTGACCTTTTTTCAATCACTTGAGTGATGTGTTTAGTTATACAATGCACCAGACTGACAAAACACTGGTCAATCCACTTTTATTTTTACCCATTTATAAAACAGTAGTGCGACAGTTTGAACCAATAATGGCCTTAATTTATTTGTTAAAATCCCAGAAATAAACATTTTTAAAAAACAGTATCTTAAAATTGTGTGAAGCATATCTATCTACTCTACTTGAATTATTGTCACGTCACAAAAGAGTTCACTTTTTAATCGGCGTACAGCAGATGGAAATCCACTTACCTGACTTAACCATTATCAATGAGTCATTCTGTGCATTTCGAGCTTTGTTCAATTAAGCACATAATTCCACCCGCTGCAAGGATCTGCTTTTCCCCCTGTCTATTCCACACACATGCCCAGGGACAAACTCAGGTACAGGACATTGATTTACTAAAGTTACTCCCCCCTACTGACAAACACTTAAAGAGGCAGGAACTGTATGTGATGGACTTTGTTAGACTTTATTAAGTCCAAATTGCTCGCATAGACTTAAATTATTCCTCATAGACTAATTCTAAATAGATGTTATTGTTTCTTTATAATAACATTAATCCTGCTCACGTTGTCTCTCCAAAATTGTCAATTTTTTTTTTTTAATGTCTCACATAGGCAGAGAAGTTACCTTTCAGCTTGACTCTTCATCAGTGCTGTACAATTGAAAGTTTACCTTAACAGACTCCTATGTCATAACCGTAAACAACATTCAAGCCATAAGAAACCATCGTCAGCTCAATGAACATAGATATGGGTAACGAAAGCTGTACTGCTAATATGCCAGAAGATTAATCCTTTGTGAACAATAAGGATCATCATTTCCTCATTTCTGTCCTCCTCAGTGTAATGTTATATGGATTATTGGTACATGATTGAGTTTATGAGCTATGCTTGTATGGAAATATCAAAAAGTGTGTGGGCAGATACAGGGGTGGACTGGGAATTAATTAAGAACCATTAGATAAACAATACTAATTGGGGGAAATGTAAGCGGGACAGGAGAGAAGCCTGTCCTCCAGTGGAACAAATATATGGGTGTACCACATAGGGATGGACAGCTGTATAGCTTTGATGTTCCCCTCCAGAGAAGCCCTCCAATGCTAATATTTGTGTATTCTCCAAATATAATCTACAGGTCCTAAATTTAGTTCTGGAATGAGGGTTGCTCCCAACCTTGTTGAAATGTTTATCGAAGTGTGTAAGATTATGTGACCTGACGAGTGAGAATGCTCAATTATATTCGCTCGGAATGCTCAGTTATATTCACTTGGAATGGTCAATTATATTCACTTGGGATGCTTGATTATATACACTTAAAATGCTCAATTATGATAATTTTACAATGCTTGTCTGAATGTCTACAATACTGCTAGTGGATCCAGAAGACGAAGTGATTTGCTGAAATTGCTATCTGACCAAGCCACTCACTACTCAATTTATAGGGGTGGTAATCACTATTATGTCCCATTATCTTAAAAAAAAGATTAACAAAATAAATACACTGACATATTTAAATAATGCTCGGTGGAGAAAAGACTGGAGGCTTGGTGGAGGAAATGAGAGGAGACTTGTGATGAAGTTATCCCTCCTTGGGCATTGACATTAACTAGGGGTTTGATTTAAGGGTTAGCCTGTACTGAAATTGTAGGGTTAGTGGAGTTTGTATAACACCTGAAAATTGGGAAGGTAATGGTCGGAGTTTTGGAGAAGGTATGTTGTGACCAGAAACTGATACGCGTCGCAAACGAATCCCCTGATGCCCAAACAATATTTAAAGGTTCGGTGTTGGGAGGTTATGATTGTAGGGTGTGGTCAGAGTGGGATGAAGAGGGGGAGTGGGGTTGGTGCAGTGCAAGGTTTCCGTTTCCATGTCGGATGACACCAGTTTCAAGAAAATTACCTTGCAAATGTCTCCAGCAGGTGTCACCACTAACCTGATGAAGTCAAAGCCGTAGAGACCTGGTTAATATCAAGAGTCAATGAGGTGCGGAGCTTTGTGGATCTTGCGTCTTTTTACAGACACTGTAAAAGATTTTGCTTCCATTGCACGGGCTCTACACAATTTAACTGAGAAAGAAGAAAGGATTTGGTGGACGGGAGAGTGTCGGGCTGCTTTTGATAAACTAAAAATTTCGTGTCTGCACTACTTTTCCAGACACTGTAGGCTGATTTTTATGCACTTTCCCCACTTAAATCAATGTGTAAATCTGTCCTTTAATTGGGTACTTTGACATTTATTATCAATTAGGGACAGGAGCAAAGTTTAACAGGAAGGCAATCAGTCTCCTCTTGGTTGCTAGAGTGTTATCCGACTGAGTCATATGTTATACTGTACAGGGTGTAGTGCTGTGAGTGATTGAGTGATTGCGTTTGAGTGATTGATTTTCCCTTTATTTTTTGCTTCTGCTCACATAGTGGGGATAAGCCCAGCCGGAGTAAAGGAGACCTCCAGAGTTGTAGAGTGTAGTGGCAGTATATCGAAGGAATTGCGGTTCCAGGATGGTTTACTAGTGAGAGAAACCAAAGACCCCCAGTTGAATAGAATACGCAGGCTGCTCTCCCAAGATCATTGGTGGCTTGAGATGCTCTATATGTCTGCGACAGAGGGACGTGTTTGAGCGAGATCATTGGCTAGCATAGGGCAGAGATGTGGAATCCTTTTGTAAAAGCTGTGAAATATGCATGTCTTAGAAGGTTACTGGGCCCGTCCCTTGTGTTGTTTTCCTGTTATCCGTTCAAGCCTTTGAGAGAGTAGTTGTGCCACGCAACTAGGAGAGGCGAACGGAGGCGAAAGAAGGGAAAAGACAGCGAGTCGGCACCGGCGAAGGGACTGCTTACTTCGTGTTCGCCTAATTGTGAAGTTCGGGTTTTCGTTGGTTTTTTGTTTTTGTTTATTTGTTTGGGGTGAACCCGTGAGGGGGGATCCTTGAAGAGCGTTTTAGTTTGTTTAAAATGTGTCAAATAAATCACCGGCAAGTGAGCCGGAGAACCTGGAAGTGTTGTTTTGCCGATTATTTCCGAGCCAAGCACGTTGGTGTGCTACAGTAAGCCTTGAAATTGTTTTTCTCTTTCAATAGAAGCAGTGAACAAGCTAGTATTTAATTTAGACATAAAATGTCTAACAAAACTCTTTTCAATTTTGTGATGCCAGATGTTCTAGTGTGGAGGTCGAGATCCCCCCCCCAAATGGGTGGGAAGGAGTACACAACCCCTATGAAAAGGATACTGTACAGAGCCTTCCCCTGTCCCACAGATGAGTGGGTGCAACTAATAAGGGCTGTTGGGATGTAACAGGTCTGGGCATATCAAAGTTTCCATGGCCATAAAGTGTTTTGTGGTTAGATGCTTTCAGTTCCTGTTTATGCCTATTTTATCTTATCTATACAGGGTAATACTTTTCTCATTTCCTTTCTCCTTTCTTATTTGGTTTCTCCTGGTGGTGGAAGCATAGTTTACATGAAAGGGAGATTGACACTCATTTTAATTCACAGACAAAAGTTGGTAGACTCTTTCATAGTAGAAGGGCTCTTTCTGAGACCGTCGTTCAAATCGTCGTTCTGGTGAGAAACGTGCTCTCCGGGCATAGTGCTCTAGGGGTAACCAGTGAAGTGACGCTAACACTAGAACGATAGTTTGTTTTCTTTGACTAAAATTGAACTAGCAGCAGCAGCAGCATTCTGCACAATGTGGAAAGGGTTTTGTTACGGTCTCCGGGGTGCTTGAAATAAAAGTCTGGTTCACAGGAAGGCAGGGATAGGTTTTTCTGTCTTTATTCGAAAGAGAACGCGTCGGCTTACTTCGAAGATGGATAAAATGCTGCTCTTGAAATATTTAAAAAATGTTTTTCAAATGAAAGATCTGGATCAATTGTACCCCAAGTAGATTGGGAGGCACTGAATATCTCTTTGTTTAATTTGTTATGCTGTACCCGCAGCCTATGACAATCATTTCAGTAATCTAAAATTGAATGGTAGCCAGTGTTTTATAGTATTGAGGCAAGATCCTAATTTGGCCATGTGCTGGTCTTTGCCTTGTTTCCTGGACAGATGGAGCTATATGTCAACTGCATGGCAGTTTAAATTCATCCCATGTTTCTGAATGACCTATGGGTAACATGCATAGGATGAGGGGACACCATACCTAACTTCAGTTAAATCTGAAAGGTCATCATTGGAAATCTATCTGTTAGGTAGGACATAGGCCAGGAGAGAGCACTTCCTTAATACCAATACAGCTTTCAAGCCTATTCAAAAGGATCTGCTGGTCAATAGTGTCAAAAGTCAAAGTTCAAAAAGCACTAGGAGCCTTCAGACTGAGAGCTGTTATCAGTAGGCTGGAAGGGTATCACTAACAACTTTAACATGTACTGTCTCCGTGCGGGCTGCTTAAAATTTGCCTGAAGAGTCTCATAGCTGAAATTACCTTGTAGGAATGCAGTTAGCTGTTGACAAGGTTAGATAAAAACCTGAAATTCTTTAGAAATGTTGGGCCTAGGTTTGGTTTTTGAAATGTGGGTTTAACAACGGACAACCGAAGTGATTTGAGAATATAGCCTGATGAAAACGAGATGTTAATGATATTAAGCATAGGTAGACACGAGGAGATCTTGTTGCCTTCCATCCTGCCTCTGCTCCTAAAAAAAGAGACCAGCAATCAAGCTGAAATAACGCAGGAACAAATAAATAATCAGTAAATGGGAATCTGAGTGCATTTAAACATGAATCTGTGGTGACGAAACTGATTGCTAAAGTGTTTGCGAATTTCATAAGCACCTTGCATAATTCAAGAAATTACTCATCGATCTTAAATTAATTTTTACTGCAAAATCCATTTTCACAAGTAAACTTCCAGTAGATATTTTTGCTTATAGGTAACAGCATTTCATGTTTTCAGAATTTGGGCAAAGGCATGCATTCATTTTGTACCAAGGTGCGCTTGTGATATTTTGCAACAGTAGCTTATGTACTTGCTTATTAAAATTTCATTTGTCTCCATGTTCCCCACACCCTTGTGGTGACACATATAATGTAAATATCTACACCCTCTTTATCTGCATGTGTATCAATCTACCCAGCCGTAATTGTTTTAATGTAAAAAAAAAAAAGCAATTTTATCGTGCTGGTACAGACAGTTCCTAAAGAACTTTACAGATGGTTCTTTTGGTTAAAGAGATTTGCGTGTTCCTAAAGAACTTTACAGATGGTTCTTTTGGTTAAAGGGATTTGTGTGTTCCTAAAGAATTTTACAGATGGTTCTTTTGGTTAAAGGGATTTGCGTGTTGTTGTAGGTTTATTCTAGGTAGACCTTTAATATTGCTCATCTCTCTCCATTGCAGGTAAAATATTTGAGATTATATACGTAATAGTCCAAGACCAGAAAGTTGTAGGTTTAAATTGTATTGTCCAAGAAATTGGTCAGATTTGTCAGGCAACTGAATATTGATTAAAACGTGTTGTTTTTATTTTGGGTTGAAATTTAGTGGAAGCAGTAATTTATAGAATTTTTATTTTTATTTTTCAAAATATAGATACAGCTTAACTCCATGAAACCGAAATTGATGAAATTGGTTGTTGGATCAAACTACAGATCTGAGAAATATTAAAATATTAAAATGAATATTATTATTATTTTTAAAGTTTTTCCTCTTTTGTTCCCACTACTGTTATTTGCTGTGGATTCCATTCAGGTATTCAAGCCGCACTGTGAGCCAAGCAAAGATTGATCTATTGAAGAAATGAATATCCTGACAATGATTAAAATGTTCAAAATTTTGCAATTGCAATTCTAATCACATCTATGCATCAACAAAAACAAAATTATTTTAGTTAAAGTTTAGTTTAGTCCTTGGAGAGATCAAGAAGTGGGCAGAAATGTATCGGGGGCAGAGGCTCGTTTTCCAGTGCTGACCGGTTTTAAGTCCAAATGAGTGTCGGACAGATTGCAGTTGCTGCAGTCCTCGTCCTTGCAACTGTTGCGCGGGTTTCTCTTGTGCGAAAGGCGCAGGATCCTTCTGATAATGAGGTAGAGGATCTCGCAGACGTTGAGCACGATGCAGACAGCCGATGCCGCCACCATGAAGTATGAAAAGACTGTCTTCTCGGTGGGGTGCCCCACGTAGCAGTCCACCTGTTGGGGGCAGGGCCAGACGTCGCACGTGACCATGCGGGGAAGTCTGAACTTATCGTAGATGAGGTGCATCAGATAGATGAAGCCAATGTCGATGGCGGTCTTGAAGAAGAGGCTGAGAAGGTACGTCCACCACAGGCCCCCGTGCTTCTGGCCGGTGTTGTCGTAGAGCCGGGCGCCCTCGCCGTGCTTCGCCCGGTAGTTGCGCTCGCGGTGGTTCCGGTAGGCCACGTGCATCACCACCAGGAAGGAGGGGCAGGTGATGAAGATGAGCTGCAGGGCCCAGAGGCGCGGGTGCGAGATGGGGAAGTAGTGGTCGTAGCATGCGTTGGGGCAGCCGGGCTGCCTGGTGTTGCAGTCAAACTCCTTCTGGTCATCGGCCCATACCCGCTCAGCCGCCACCACGTACACCATCACCCGGAATACAAATACCAGGGACAGCCAGATCCTGCCAAACCCAGTGGAGTACTTGTTCACCCCGCTAAGCAAGCCTTCTAAGCTCTTCCAGTCCATCCTGTCGGAAGATCCGCTTCTCCTGTGAACTAATACGCCCTGAAGATGTGTTGTATGACTGTATGACAATGAACGACCTGAAGAAACTCAAAAAGTCAACATACAGACAGGGTGATTAGCTACTTCATCATTGAATTAAAAGCTAGCTATGAATAACAAAAAATATGACATAAGAATCCTCTGCAGTTTAGAAGTATCCTTGAAAACTTATTGCTGCTTGATACCGATTATTATACCCCTGTTCTATGCGGTAAACGGAGGAATACATTTTTCTTTTACAAAGAAATTTTGACATTCTTTGCAATCTTGGAAAGTTCAGATGTTTTCAAGCAAAGGATACAGTCTGGGCATATTCTATTCTGATCCAAAATTTGGTGCGATCATACCTGCAACTCATAACCGAAAATTCAATTTGTTCTGAGGTGTGGTTGTGGCAAGTCTCTAAAACGTTTGATTAAAAACTCCAGCACACAACGGGTGGTTTGTTATGCACTTTGGCTCAGTATCAAGTGTGAACAACCACTGACCACATCAGACAAGAAGCTAAAGAGAACGGTTCTAATGTGTCGTAATGTGGACTGGAACTGATTGTTTGAATGTGCTTGCGCTTCTGTCCGCATGTGAGTGAATAGAAATAATTGCTCAGTTATAAGAACATTGTTTTCGTATAAGGTTTCCCCCCCACCCATTAAACACATTTACAGCTTTCATCTCTTGAGAAATCTCTCCAAGGTAAACCCAACCCCTTCCCTGTCTCCAGATGTTATGTCAGTACAATGTGTAAACATCATTTTCAGAGTCACAAGCAATGTCCAACCTTCTGCAATAAGTCATACAGGGCATTGCCAGCCGACAGTGACATCAAATCACAGTGGTGGGACAGTGTGAATTAAGGTGCGTGTCTTGTTTTTGTGGGAAGCTATGATTTGATTGCTTCCTATTTCGTTTGTGTACCGTGTCTCACAAGCAGATTTTTATAGACGATTAGATACCATCCAAACTTGAGCATGTTAATCATATATAGATAGATAGAAATACATGTAGACAGACAAATAAATCATCACAGGGATTCAATTTGAATGAAAAAAGGGCTGTATTCCTTGTGGTTGCTAATACTGATTCAGAGGATCTGATCTTCTTTTCACCTGATATTATATTTACGTGCTTTTAATTCTATATTAGCTTTACAATGCCATTTTGACGAAAATAGAAACACCATCTGGTGGAACATGTTTAATAAACTTAATAATATACGTTTGTAGAGCTCAAATACCATATTTAATTTGAGTGTACCCAGCTACAAAAACCATTCTCACAGCATCGAAGCAATCTTATGGAAATGGTGTAGCTGGGTAGGTCATTTTAAGAGTTGATGGATCCTTAACATATTGTTCGATACGTTGGAAATTGGAAAACAAACGCCACAGTTAAAGTAACGTATTTATAACACATAATTAACCAGATCCTCAGTTTAGAAATATTTACTGGGTATTAATGATTTTTAATAAATTTGCTTAAACAGCGTTCTGTAGTTTTTGATCTCTAGGACAGCTCATTAGACACTCATTAGATAGTCTTACTACTAGACTTACTTTAAAGTAAAGTACAGTAAAGTATAGTAGACTTACTTTAAAGCCTTTCTTCTGTCACTTTAGTCCATCTCTAAACACTACGGACTCTCTCTGTTGTTCCTGTTCGTTCAAATTGTGGCTGTTCCTCAAGGACGCGTTCAGTTCATCAGCCGACCACCTTGCTGCTTTTCTTGTGAGCTGGATTACGATGAGACGTCGTGCCTTTTGTCTGGGGGCGTGGTCTAGAAACGCCTCTGATGTGTGTGCAGCTCTCCATCAAGAGCCACCATGATAAAATAGGAAGCCAGATCTACTGGCATTGACCTGCCTTAAAATGACCCCATTTCCCTGTGTCTTCCCCGAGCCTTGAGGGTGCAGGGTACAGTGCTCTTTTTCATCAAACGTGTTTACATGCTCTTTTCATAAGCTTTTCATCCAAACGTCACCTAATCCTATTATTTCAATCTATTGCTACTAACAAAAAAAAGTTCAGAACCTCATTACAGGAGACTGAGAATTTTCAGACTCCCAATTTGCTAATGAGTGAGTGAGGAGGTTGGGAGAAATTGTATGATATAATATCTACTTTATCACAGCACCCACCAGCTACAAACATTGTAGCCTGAAAACAGTAATACTTGACTTAAACTCTATGTCAAGTCTCTGAATGCCATTACTTTGCAGACAAAAAGTCTCTGTTTTTACAATGGACAACTCAGGGACTGGATAAAGACATGGTTTTAGCTTAAAATGCTTGTGATGACTAGTAATGTCTTGTCTCAGTCAAGTTTAATCTTTAAAAGAGATGGAAGGAATTTTGAAATGACATATAGACGGTTGCTGTATTTAGAATCTACCATAAAAACTAATATATCCTAATGAATTCATTAAATATCTGCTAATTTTCTTCGAACACGTCGCCCCCCTCTCCGGCCTGCCCACTCCAATGTATACAATGTGGTCTGCCTCTACCGGACGCCAAAGGATTTGTCACGCAGGTGTGAACTTCTGATACACAAGCCAATTAGTCGTTTTCAATGAATTCCTTTATTTGCTAGGGAGAGTTGCACCTACAAGGAACAATAGGGTGATTTGTCAGAGTATGAGGTCTCAGAGGCACAGCCTCAATGGTACACAGCTGGATTCCCTGTGTCGCTGTTCCTATTTCTAATCGACGTTTCTATCAGAAATGCCAGCTGCAGACAATGGTCAATGATGGTTTGTTGCGACACTGGGTGACTGTGCATATTCAGGTGATTGTCTCGCCCTTAATGGCCACTGCTTTGGCTGTTTTTCTCAAGAAGCCAAACTGGGAGCCAAAAGCAATACGCGCAGATATGGAAGGGCTCGTATCTTATTCATTCAGATGCTTTTCATATGAATCTGTTAGGCAGACACACAAAATCAAATCGCAACACAATCAAAAGTCCAATTGTCGCATGCAAAAATTCTTTTGCATAAATTTTGATTTTGTAATGTAAAATACAGGAAAGTTCAAATGAAAAATGAGTGACAGGGGCATACCTAAAAGAGTACATATGTGTGTGGCACGCAGCACAGTGACATAGAAGGACAGGCAGTTTGTGGGGTCACACATACACACCTGAGTGTGGCTTAGGTGTTTGAAAATAAAATAATATGTTAAAAGAGGAGGCAAGAGTGGTCAGAGGGAGTTTATAGACTGAAAAGTCTGTGTGTACTGGGTGTGCTTTCATTGGGTTTGTTTGTTTTTAAATTTCATAGTTTTAAAAAGAAGTTTCCTTTCTTTTCTTCTCAAAGGGGTGTTTTTGTGTTAGCGTTATGCGTTAACTCATTATGAGCATTATGAATTCTGTCTCCTTATCTCCAATGACTCTGGGACCGAGCTTGCAACTGTGTGGCTAAATGATATTGACAAAGCACAGAATCAAACTCAGCCTTTGTACCATTTATTGGTGGCTCTTGGAAGGCAGCTGGACAATTAAAAAATCAGAGCCCCAATCTAGCCTTTATTTTTCTGTAAAGAAGTTATAATTTGGTGTGTGAAAGAGTCCTGGGTCTCGGGCTGGAAGCAAAGATACCACGAGGAAAGATAATTAATATGCCACAATTATGTACATTTGCCCTACTTACTGGAATATTTTTTATTTTACACTTGTAGTCAAATTGAAATACCATGGGTGTCCAACGGTTAATTCTTGGCTTTTAGAAATGTCCTTGTTTTCGAAACGAAAGCTAATTTTTTGTCAATTAAAATAAAATAAAAGAAACAGAAATACAGTGTAGACATTGTAAATGTTGTAAATGACTATTGTAGCTGGAAATGGCTGATTTTTAATGGAATATCTTCATAGGCGTACAGAGGCCCATTATCAGCAACCATCAGTCCTGTGTTCCAATGGCACGTTGTGTTTGCTAATCCAAGTTTATCATTTTAAAAGGCTAATTGATCAATAGAAAACATTTTGCAATTATGTTAGCATAGCTGACTGTGGTGCTGTTTAAAGAAGCAAGAAAACTGGCATTCTTTAGACTAGTTGAGTGTCTGGAGAATCAGCAATTGTGGGTTCGATTACAGGCCAGAAACAAAGAACTTTAATCTTAAACTCGTCAGTCTATTCTTGTTCTGAGAAATGAAGGCTATTCCATGCGAGAAATTGCCAAGAAACTGAAGATTTCGTACAACGCTGTGCAGTATCCCCTTCACAGAACAGCGCAATCTGGCTCTAACCAGAATAGAAAGAGGAGTGGGAGGCCCCGGTGCACAACTGAGCAGGAGGAAAAATACATTAGAGTGTCTGGTTTGAGAAACAGGTGCCTCACAGGTCCCCAACTGGCAGCTTCATTAAATAGTGCTTCAATAAACCGCAAAACACCAGTCTCAACTAGGAAATTTCTGAGTGACCCCAAATTTTGAACAGTAATGTATACATCATAATAGTTACAAATATGGTCCCAGAAAAATAATGATATGGTCCAAATGACATGTTGGACTGAACATTTTTATTGATGTTTAGCATTGATAAAGCAAGGTGATAAGCACAAAGGAACTATTTAAACAGGACAAAAAAACATCCCCAACATCAATCTTTATCTGTTACACCACTCTACTTTGGAAAACGTGCTTTTACAGAAATAAAACTGATGAAAACCGGAAGTTTTGTGTACACAAATAGTAGACAGCTAGAGGAGAGAAAAAGTAATAGCGAGAAAAATAAACTGCTGAATGTCCAGGGTGAGTAACGGTACTTGAAAAGGCTTGATAGTTTGAAGAGGTCTGAAAATAAATAGCCTAGGTATTAAAATAAATCACTATTTACTCACTATTGTCCCATATATTAATTTAGGATTAGAGTTAGGGTTAGGGTTGTTTTTAATCACGGCGTATACTGCAATACTGCGCTTTGACATTTTTTGATGTGCTGTTGGAAATTATACATGGCTAAAGAACAGCTATGTTCTTAGTTCATATAAGATAAGATTCGAAACAAATACATTTATCCAACTAAAGAAAAACAAGAAGTCTTGTAATGTGGCTTATCTGTTTGTGAGACAAATACAGAAACATTACTTGGTGAAACGGATCATTTAAAATCATGCAACAAGTAAATTAAATAAATTATTCAATATCTAATAAAACAGAAATGTTCATAATATACTATATAATGTGCTTTAAACTTGCATTAGAATAATCAATTTGAACAAAGGCAGAAGCTAATTATCTCGACTGTCTCTGCCAAGTTAGGCAGACAGGGCAATTAGGTGTGAGTATATTCATACCCCATTCGTTTTTTTTAAATTCCAGTACTGTTTTGACAATGAGAAATGTGGCTTTGTACAGCAAAAAAATCACAGCAATCCAACAGTGAACTGGCTGTGGTGGCTTTGGTTGTACCTTCTTTCTTGAGCAGGATCTTCACGACTGCAGTCAACAAGCACAGCGGCCTCAAGAAACGGCCAGGCTGTACGCAGGCGCAGGGGTCTCTCCGTTCTCGTGTCCACCGGCCTTCATCAGCTGGGACCCCGCGAATGTGCTGTTTTCCTTCCCCACCAGCGGGGTCGCCACGGCCACCTTGCGGCCGTGTATGCGGTCGGCGATGCACTCGCGACAGCGCTTGCCCACCAGGTAGAGGATCTCGCAGAAGGTGAGCAGGATGCAGACGAGGCTGATGACCACCATGAAGATGGTGAAAATGCGCTTCTCAGTGGGCCGGGCGATGAAGCAGTCCACCACGTTGGGACAGGGATCCTCGCTACACTGGACCATGAGGGGAAAGTCGTTTGCCTCGTAGATGAAGTAGACCAGGTAGATGAAGACGGCGTCCACGGCCATCTTGAAGAGCAGGCTGAGGAGGTAGGTCCACCAGAGGCCGCCCCGCTTCTTCCCGGCGTCGGCGTACAGGTGGCTGCAGCCCTCGCCGTACTTCAGCTGGTGCTTCTGCTCGCGATCCATGCGGTAGGCCACGTGCAGGACGACCAGCAGCGAGGGGCAGGTGACGAAGATCAGCTGCAGGGCCCAGAGGCGCGCGTGCGAGACGGGGAAGAAGTGGTCGTAGCACATGTTGTGGCAGCCGGGCTGCGCCGTGTTGCAGACAAAGTCCTTCTGCTCGTCGCCCCACACCTTCTCCACCGCCACCAAAAACACCAACAGGCGGAAGATGAAGACCACCGACAGCCAGATGCGGCCGAAGGCCGTGGAGTACTTGTTCACCCCGCTGAGGAGGCTCTGGAGGAATGCCCAGTTCATGGCGAGCCCAGCCTGTCTGACCGCTGTGTCCGAAGTAAACGATTCTGTGCTGTGCTACCTGTTCTTCCGCACTCCAGTGAAAGGGAAATAAATTTCCCTTGATACCACAGAGGTTGGCACCAGCATGTAACAGGGAAGGCATTGTTGGTAACACCTATTTATTTAAGATGATGATTGTAGAGTGATTAAAATTTTTTAGACAAGGAGTGGCTATGTGCAATCACATAACAAATAACACTGGATTTAATCACTTGAAATAGGTTGAGGGTTCAATTATTATTATCTTAGTCAAATAAACGCAGAAAATATTATCAAAAAATGTAGAAATTTTAAAAGTAAATATTATGTGGTTTGCACGGAGTGCACACATATGGCATGTGCACACATACTAATTTTTTAAAATTTTTAAAATTTTAGCACTGTTCATGCACTCATCTTTCCCAAACCTCTGCTCTGGCCGAATTAAAGACCTGGTCAAGAATAATTGTTAGCTACATAAAATATTATTAACAATTGGGTTGAGATATAGGGATTGTGCAAGCCATTGAAGTAAACTGAACTTGTTGCCATGTTGCTGGAACCATTCAGAGACGTTACGCGTTTGTAACATGGCACATCATCCTGCCGGAAGTGTCCATGTGACAATGAAGGGATGCATCTGGGCAGCAACTATGTTCAGATACACTGTGAAGTGTTTTTTATCAATTTGTATTACACCACCAATGGGAAGGTCGCCATTTTCCTGAATGGGCTAGTGTACCTAATAAACTGGCCAATGAGTGTATGAATATATATTGTGGCGTCCGCGGGAAGTCCCGAATAATTGACTGATTTTCTCTGGGATTTTCTCAGGTCGCTACACTCCCCCCCTCAGCTCCTTGCCCCCAAGGAAAGACAAAGTTCCGAAAGCGACCAGGGTCCCGATGTGGTCTCCTGGCCCTCGGGGTTTTGGTGCCCAGCGCTGGTGGTGACCGGACGGGGGCTACAGGCCCCCCTCTCACAGGCGCCGCTGGTGGAGATTGGGCCGGGGGAGTGGGGATGGGACTTGGGGCCAGGACAAGGAAAGCAGGGGCCCGACCCAGGTAAGGGCTGAACTCCCAAACGAGGTCTCCAGCAGCGAAGGGCCGCCCCCCAGTCCGGGCGTCGTAGTTCCGCTTATGACGGATTCCTGCCGCCTACAGGTGTCGGTGGGCGAAGGCATGCGCTGTCTCCAAGCAATCCTGGAGCCCCCGGGCGTACTCACGCCCTGCGGGTGCGTCTGGGGCATCTAGCAGGCGGCCGGAGGTGATTTTGGGTGGCATGTGGAGTTCTCGCCCGAGCATGAGTAGAGCGGGGGTGCAGGGAGCGGACTCCTGGACCGCGGTCCAGCAGGCCATCAGGACCAAGGGCAGTTGGACGTCCCAGTCCAGGGGACCCCGAACCAGCTGAAGAACCCCTCGATCAGGGCCTCGCTGACCGTCTCTGCCTCTCGGTCCGGGATCACGTATGCCTCCGGCCACTTGGTGAAGTAATCTACCGCCACCAGCCTGGCAAAGGTGGCGTAGGGTCTTTTTTGATGGCCGAAGTGTGCGGTCCCCAGGGCGCCGTGGTGTTTGGCCAGCACCTCCTCCTGTAGCTCCTTGGGGACCACCACCGGCTCCATCCAGCGGCGCTGCAGCACTCCCCCTTGGAGGGCCAATCCAGGCCACTGGGACCAGAGCCCCTTCACCGTCAGCGACAGCTGGGCCGCCTCTGCTCCTCCACCCACCGGATCACAAGGCTCACGTCCGGGTCCTTGTCCTGCTGGGCCCTCCAGCCTTCACTCTCCACCGCTGCCAGGGACCTACAGACCGTGCCTTCTGTGGCCCACGGCTCCGTCTCCCTCTCCTCCCGGCGGTCACAGTGTGCACAGCCCCCTGGATCACAAGGGCGCCGAGACAGTGCGTCGGCGTTGTGGTGCTTCTCCCCGGCCCGGTGCTGGACGGCGTAATTGTACGCCTGCAGCTGCTCAATCCACCGTGCCACCTGGCCCGCCGGCTCCCGGAAGGACATCAGCCACTGCAGGGCAGCGTGGTCTGTCCGGAGCCCGCAGAGGTGTCGGAAGTGGCGCACCGACTCCACGGCGGCCAGGAGCTCCCTCCTGGTCACGTAGTATTTTCGCTCCGGCTTGCTGAAGGTCCTACTGAAGTACGCCACGACTCGCTCACCCTCTGCGGTCAGTTGGGACAGCACAGCCCCCACCCCCAGGTCACCGGCGCCCGGCAGAGCGTAGCAGTGTAGTGGCGAAGCCCCGCACGATTCTGACATACCTGAAATACTCAGTTGTCAACCCCCCCATGAGAAATTAAAAGCTCCCAGCTAAAATTGTGAAAACTTAAATTCGGTGACTGACCTGAATATCACTCTTTACGTTTATTATTAACCCATAACATGTTTATTAAGTGATGAATACCGTCATAATATTTGTCTTTGATAAATAATTAGAAGCCATTTTTAGGGTTGTGTGTATGTATATCATTATTTATAACGCATATTCGATAGGGCTGGCAACTTTCTAAGCTTTAAAAACTAATCGAAGTTTATACAATTGTATTTAATAGCCTTTTCTTTGTTGAAGTTGAGGAGTTAAGACACAAAAAATTAAAGAAACCGCTATCAAATACTTATGCGAAGTGCAGTCTGCGAGTTGCCAAAGTTTTGATTTGGTCCCAGCCTTAATTAAAGTTTTGATTTCCCTACGACGCGTAATAAGTACTTCCTGCATGAACACGGGACAGGCTGGGGTGAGAGGTCAGTAGCAGACACCGATCGACGAAGGCGTATTTTCGCTGCTGCAGCAGCATCCCGGGACAATGTGACCCCTAGGTATCATACTCAATAGTTTTAACGACCGCTATTATATCCCTGCAGCGCGATGTCAATGACAACTGCGGTTACGCGACACTGACAAGGGTCTGTTTCGTGCTGCGGGCTATTGGACAAAACATTCGAGGGCGGAGTACGATAGCTATCCTGCTTGCTGCATAACTCATCACTCCGGTTGCAGTTACGCCACAGGGAGGTAAGAGAACTAGTCATTCGGTTGGTTCTTCTATACCCACTTAGCTAGGTGTCTCCACACTGACAATAAATATGCATGACAGGTATGAATATTTGTTATTCTTAATGTTTTAGTTTACGATGCATGTTCATGCATCTTCATAATGAAGCCAGCTAACAAGCTAGATGTACTAGCTTGCAAGTTGGAAAACGCTTTGACTGCAGGTAGAAAGAACGTCATATCAAATCGACCTAACCACGAATGCATAGTTAAAGCTAAAGCTACTTTGATCACAGAGGGCTAAGTGTGTTTGCAACTGACAATAGCTATAATACATCATATCGACTATTGTATTTTGACGTCAGGTAATTAAAATACTTTGTCAGACGTTCTCTGCGATTTCGCTCTTCCAATTGGCCAGTTGCCTTGAACTCCCCAGTTCCTGCGAGCCATGCGACAGTGGTGTCTTCAGGCTGTGGTCCCATGCACAGAACCCGTTCTGACGGGCAAACTTTCACCTCAGCTATCAGGTACAGTTTTGTGTTTCAAGGGGAAGAGCTCTAAGCGACACTAGGGTTAGGACTAAGTCTTACTTTGACAACCCGTTCATCGTATTTAATAGCATTTTCTTATTTCTATAGGTGTCTTATTTCTTCTACTTATTACTATGAAAAGCACTTAAATACAGTTATGTTAAACGGGACTTGCAGGTTGGCAAAATTTTGATTAGGAACCAGCCCAAGTTAGTTGGCTAAACTTACATAGCAAGATAGCATTCACATCAATACAGTATCTGGCGTTCACAGACAGTGCATTTAAAAACATGTATTTTGTAAACCCTTGTCATTGACAGATTATTATATACTATAATACTTTATTTGTTTTGTTGCTCCGTCCCCTGTTCAAAAGATTACTACAAATCTTAGTGCCAGTCAAAAGAAAGAGGCTTAGACCAAACTACAAAAAAATACATCATTCTGATTCCTAATTTGCTCAGTAGTAGTGATGTGGTATGTACCCTGACGGCTAAATATAGCTAATTAAACTAAAGAAGAGTTGTTAAAGTCTAGGTATTTGTGGCAAGCTATGAGGCAGCTGTTAATGTAACGTTGTCTTATTAAATACTGCAGCTGCTTGAAAATACTAATTGAGGGGTGTGAGCCGATGCCTGGCCCCCCTCTTTTTGTGATTGGCTTTGAGGATAATTTGCAGCTGTACAAGAACATACACCAAGAAAGAGTTCAACAAAGGAATCTTGCCTGTAAGGGTCCATACACACATTCCGCACTGAACAAGTAATGTCCTGAATAAAAACTATATATAGTTCTTTTGGCAGATCTAGGCGGAGGCGATAAGGCTGGCCCGCGCCGAATCTGTGATTGACCATCCTGCATTTCCCCGGTCTTGTCGACCTTTGGCTTCACTCTTAACCCTTCAGATGCCAAAATGGAGTACCGTGAGGCCGAGCCGCGGTACACCATAGAGCAGATTGACCTGCTGCAGCGCCTGCGGCTGTCGGGGATGTCCAAATCCCAGATTGTCCAGGCTTTGGAGTCCCTGGAGAGGCTGGACGTGCAGCCCTGTCTCGACGCCCCCTGTGCCCAGCCCGCCACTCCTTTGGCCGCCCCCCCGTTATCGTCAACCTCCTCTTCATCCTCCCTCACCTCGGCCACGACGCAGGCGCCCAGCCTGGACGCTTCCCTGTCACCGAGCGACAGCTGTGACGCCTCCCCGCCACCGCTCTGTTCCGTCAGTGGGGGTCAGAGGTCATTCAGTTATGACATGGCTGAAGAGGACTGTGACCTGGAGGATAAAGTGGAGGAGTACATGAGGTGTTCTTCCTTATGCTTTCCAAGCACTGGTTTCCTAGGCAACAAAACAAAGAGTTAGATACTTCACCATGTCTACCTAGCATTCTACATATGTTTTCATTGGGAGTGGGCTTGCAGCTGAAAAAACTATTTTAATAGATCTATAGCTATTATTGTACGGCTATTGCCACCTGCTGGCACAAAATGAAAATGACGGCTCATAATTAAAATGCGTCGAAGTAGACCAGTCATATTGTCAAAGTTATGATATTAATTTTCATGTTTTCATTTCCGTGCTATGCTTAAAATATGACACTTGGGATTCTTAAATCTTTGCATTCCTAAAAAGAGCAGACAGGATGTGATACCTTCTCTTTTTTGTCACCTCACATCACGTGATCCAAAGATCAAACTGAAAGAGCTTTATTTTTTAATTCACGTGGCGGGGTAATTCAGTGTGACAGGGAATGAAGTTGGGCATTTTTCTGTACCCGTACCCGTCTCAGGAGGGACAGTAACCTGGTGAAGGAAGAGATCAAGACGTTCCTCAACAACAGAAGGATCTCCCAGGCCATTGTGGGACAAGTGACAGGTATGGTAAGCAATGCCAGTACTGTGCTTTTAACACAATAGGCTTTCTTCTAAGGCTTTCTCTTCTCAAAGGAGTTAAAATTTAATTCAGTTTTTGGACGTTTGGTCAGAAGTGGATGAAAATAACTGCTATAACGGAAAACTTTGTCATCTGCCATCTTTACGGGACTTGCATTTAATTTGGGTGTTTTTCCAACGTTCCAGTGCATGCAATGTAATTGAAGTTCTCTCTGTGTCAACGGGACTCACGCATGATTCGTGCCCAGGGATCAGCCAGAGCTACATCTCACAGTGGCTTCTGCAGCAAGGTCTGGAGATGAGCGACTCCAAACGGAGGTCCTTTTACCGCTGGTACCTGCTGGAGCGCAACAACCCAGGTACAGGCGGGCCTCTAGGTGGTGCTGGTCACGCCTGGAGTTTAGGGGGCATATAGGGGTCAAAAAACGGGAAGTTTGAGGTGGTTGGGTAGTTGGCTGGTCATTGCTTGACTTTGAACCAGTCCAATATTTCTTCCGGACTGGCAGTGTTTTAACAAGAATTAGGACTGGGATTTGCGCTGAATTACCAATTATTCCAGTGAGTCATTTGATCTAAATAAACCGTACAACTGGCAATGAAGTATATAAGTAAGAAGTTTTGACAAAAAAAAGGGGGGGGTAGTAATAGGGTTAGGATAGTAAAAAAATAAAAAAAAAAATAAAAAATAAAAAAACAAAAATATTAAAAAAAAAACACAAAAAAAACCCAAACAGGCTAAAGAAGGAACATATAAGGGATG
>JAOYSI010022807.1:12804-34261 GCA_025775065.1 Hiodon alosoides | reverse complement strand
CACACACACGAATAAGCCACTGAAATAAACTCAGAATTACATTTTATTGAGGAACAGATATGCTGTACACAGTATGAAATGTTTCGTCTTTATACTAATATGTTTATAAAAATAAAAACAACGCTTGAAGATTGGATTGTTATATCCCTTTGTGCTGGTTATAGCCTGACACGACGAGGGGTTTAATGATCATGGCTTCACTCTTTAGTAATGCTGATGGGATTACGGTTTCAGTATATTCAATTATTTATAATTCTTCCTTCTGAAGAGGCTGAAGTGTTGCTGTGTATTTTCAGAACCAAAACATCTGTTTTACAGTAGTTTGTGTTAGAGAGTGAAATATTACTTCATCCCTGAAAAACGTCAAATAAGTCCCCCAATCAAAGTTATCAGCTTGTGTGGAGTTTCAGCCCAAACTGGAATCAGTAGAAAAGCGCTCGCACCGGGAGTTAAATATACACAATCTGCACATTGGATCGCGGACAGAGTCTTGGCGTTTCCCCGAGATGAAGTCCTGTCTGAGATGCCAGGACGCCGTGTGACTACACGTCCGGAGAAGGAGACCGGAAAGCACAGCGCTCGCATGCAAACACACACAGCAAAATGCAGGGAGTGACCTAAAATACAGTAATGAGGCATACGGGTGAAATTTGACAGGCCTCCAATCTAATGTAAACACATTTGCAGGACCCAGGCCTTTTCATCTTATTCAAGCAACTATCACGTTATGTAGTTATCTGTAGATTTATGTATGTATTTTTTTGTAGCAATTCATCAATTAGCCAATTTAAAACACTGTGTGAGTAATGGGGAAAAAAACAACAGTAAAGTTAGTTGACCCACGTTAAGGATATATCACTTGGTAGTTTAATAGTTTAATGAAATCAAGGCTCAACCTACCTTTCCTGCACTCTTAAGTCATGCGTTTTATGTAACACACGCTTCTATCGATTACAGGGCTGGAATAAAGTTTTAAAGTTTTTAATGGGACCGTAAGAAAGAATAAAAGGGTTATTAGAATCAACGATCGTGCCCCCCCACTTTCACATAAACGGCATTCATTATGTGTAAATATTTCAAGACATCTGGGTGCAGCCTTTCCTGAAGTTCATCTTTTTGGTCAGTGGGGACAGTACAGAGCTGTCATCCTCTTTCCGACTCCACTCTCATGCAGCCTGCAATTTTCTTTACGTTCATCTTCTGCAGAAAAACATAAATCGCCACTGTGAGATTTCACGTTTTGATTTATAACTTTCAAATAGATTTTATTCCAGTCAGTTTTCCCCCAGAATTTCTCAAATATTGATTCAAAACTGGATAATATTGTTGGAAATAAATCTGATGCTCCCAGGACGTTGTACTGTGTGGCTAAACTGCAGGGATAAGAGTGTGGCTGCAAACCCCTGGCTGTGGGCTGCAGGCTGTGGGCCCACCCACTGTGGAGGATCTAATTGCCTTTCGAAACACCCACACATATTTACATATATAGGTTTAATTTCTGTTTTCTTGTTTTTTGTGAGAAAGTCCCAAATTTTAAAACAAAAGTTCTTTTTGCACTATTTTCACAATTTGCTCCGATTCACAGCATTATCTTGTTTGAACTGGTGTTTGTGGCGAATAAAGGGGGAAGTTGAGTAATAAAAGCAGTCCTTTCTGTAGGTGGTGGGGAGGGCAGGTCCCCTCTCTGTCCTCCTGGCCTTCCTGGCAGCCTCTGGAAGCCAGGGACTCATTAGTGTGTCATCGTATCCCTGACCCTTTGGGGAAGCCAGGGACGTGCGCTCTGCCTCCAGCTGCAGCTGGGGAGAGGGTCCCAGCCATGCGTGGTCACTCCTCTACCCGCCTCCCCTGCCCCCAGGGCCGTGCGGTCGGCAGACGCGACCGCCGTGGCGGTTGACGGTAGCCGTAAACCGCACAGAGGCGGATATCTGCTCTCGGCGTTCCAGATGCCGGTTCTGGTTTTCAGCCGCCGCTCCGTCTCGTCTCCATCTCCCTCCCTCCGCCTTTTCCAAACCGTGGGCCTCGGGCGGAGCGTGAGAGGGGAAAGCGCATGTTAGATGACAGGGACGTGCTGACACGTTTAGGGCCTGCTGGGGGGTAGAGGCGAGGCCAACAGGATGAGCGGTCGACAGGCTGATAGGCATCCCGCGGTCAGGGACCTGCCGGCACCCCCGCTTCAGCTTCCTCTCCCAGGGAAAGGGAAGCCAACATCGCAAGATGGGGGAACCAATTTAGAAAAGAACACCGACCTCCAGGAAGGTGAAAGCTGGACTTGATGAAAACCACTTCCACTTCATCCGTGCCTTCTCACCTTTGGTGTACACAGACACAATATTGTAAAACACGTCCAGCTAAAAATATGTTCAGGCTAGAAGACTTCGTAGTGCTAATAAGCATTGCCTGACTCTCTCCGAGGTGAATCGTCCTACATGGGGAATAAATATCACCATAAAGTGTCTCTACAGCGATGTTAAATCCCATTGAAGTTTTCTTGAAATGTTTTTTTTGAATCTTTCAAGTTAATTAATTTGAACTCTATTAATGTAGACGATCAATTAATGAATTATAGTGAAAATAAGTACAAGTCCAAGAAATAACTTAAAGAGTTGATTTTGTCAGTTTACATGAAATTATGCTACTATATAATATAATTATATTATTAAATTATTTTTCCACTGACGGCGTACATCAGAAAGTCATCGATTGTTATTTATATAGGGTTTCAAGCCTGTATACAGTCCATGCCTTACAAACCCACAGTACTGTCAATCGCACCTGTGAATCAATCAATTGGCGTCCAGAGCACAGTAAGCAAGTATGTAATATTTTATTATTACTGATATTGAATAGGGATTTTGAAGGAGCAGAGGCGTGTTTAATCGGTGGAAGGCGGTTTCACGTCTTTGTTTTTTTTTTTTTTTCTCTCTCTAGACCTCTCCTGTTCTCTAACGTCCACACTGACATTTGTCTGATGTTTACTTTTTTTACCGAAGCTCATATAAATCCGAATTAGCCGCGCCATTTACTTGACATAATGCCAAAGACTCCAACAAAAGTTCGTTTGTAAGAAAATGCATCTATGTTAGACTTGCTGCTTGGAAACGCCTGCTTTTTTTTATTATTAAAAAAAAAAGTATATATCAAACAACCCTCAGTCGCAATAGAAGGCATGGCGGTACGTGGAAGAATGAAATGACTGAAATCAACACGTCCGAGAAAATGAAGTATATTCTCCAAAATGAATGAATTCCAAATCGTACTTCGTTTATCTTCTCCGCGTACAGAATAATGTATGTATGATTGCTTTGTGAGCTTTTTAAAAAATTGGATTGAAAAAAACGATATCAAACGACGAAAATTCCCTACATTCCATACCAAGTCGACATTAATCGAGTAAACGCACTCGCTCCAAATTTAAGTGTAATTTAAATATTTCCAGAATAAAGATGTTTTTAATTTTAATTGAATTGCAAAGGGTATTAACATATTTGATTTGATACTAGTGTACTGCTGTAAAACGAGGCTAGAATACTATTGAAACATACAACCGTAACGTAATTTTACAAAAAGTTTAAACTCGCCCAGTGTTTTATAGCTAGACAGCACGCATAATAGAAGGCAAACTTCACATTTTTTACAATGTTACAATTGTAACATTAAGCGTTGCTAGTCAAATGTCTACAGTTGCTAGCCAAATGAACCCCGATCTGAATCGCTGCCAGAGCAGTGTATTGGACCCGAAACAAAGGAGTACACTCATTATAATTATTATTGTACAGAGCTGTTTGACAAGGGAGTTGCACCTTTTCTGAAGAGCCATTAACTAGAGGCTTATTTGGAGCACTAGCGCTGCTCCAATTCTGAGTCCACAAAATCTAAGCAGATTCAAACTGGTTCAACGACCTCAGTCAAACGTTTATATTAAACGTATTGACATACACCACCACTTAAATTCCACTGACGTCTAGAATTATTATTGATTAAAGAGGGAGAGGCCATCTGCATGAAAGAAACAATGCGGCCCTCCCAGAAAATTTGGAAAGATTCAGCTTTTCAAACATTCATATGTTAAGAGTAATCCTTAAATAAATCTTCAGGTTATTATAATACTTCCACATGCAGCATTAAACAAACTCTACTCCTATAAATTTGGACTGCCAATTCATAAATGCCACATTGACTAACCAAACCCTTTTTAAATTTTTTTTTAATTTTACATTTTAAAATACAATAAACTCATCTAGCAAAAAATGTCACCTCAAACCTCAGTGGAAAAATACCCGAGACCAGTCATGCATTTGGCTGTTATATCCTGTCTGTGTGATATTATGCTCTGCTTGTGTATTGTTTCCCTCCAGATTCATGGGAGAGAGCACATTGCTTTTTTTCCACAATCGTAAAATACGCAAATCAAGTTTAGCGATTGAGCTTGAGTTTATTTTGCCGAACCCAAGAAGCCTCACGTGACTCCCCTGCGTTTGAGTTCCACTGGAGTCTTCTACAACATGCCAGCTCCATGACCTCTGTGCAGACCTTTGGTGTAAGAAACCTCTGACAACTCATTATTCTCTAGTCTACGTTGGCTTGACGCGGTCCTTGTTGGCCGCTGAATTTGAAACAATAAAATCTATAAAATAAGCTTGGTTGAATAAGCCATTGGCCAAAGGGAGGCCTGGACCTAATGAGTCATGAAAGCTGGAGTTCGAGGCTTAACCCACTGAACTAACATAAACTAAGAGCCTTCGTATCTGTCTGTTAATGTGTTTCTTTTCCACATGTGGGAACTGGCTGAAAGATGCGGAGGATGCGTTTTCAGATCATGGTGTTTAATGCCATTTTTCTTTAGATTGTGCTTTCTGTGAGCTGGGGAAGCATGTGTTGCTGATTTATAAAAAGACTACAGCTCTCCCCTCCCTGGCCTGGACATGGCATTTAACCTCTCATCACGGATTGGTTTCGGTTTTCGAAACTGCTAACCCCGCTGACAGAAACCATGCATTTTTAAGTAAGCGTAGTGACTTGTGTTATTGGTTCTTCATTCACTTCTGGGTAACCGTTACATACCGACCATCGGCCGGTAAAAACGATGTCCAAGACCTCTGGCCGGTAGGGTCCGATCCTTTGTCACGGAAGGGGTTGGGTTGTACCATAGTGACGATGAACACAAGGCGCAGAAAGGAACTTTGCAACTGTAATACGTATTAAATGAATCAAGAAGCTAGCCAACTACGCAAGCCCCAAGGGCAGTAATCAAGTCTGAGGAACGATGGGCTTTCATTAGCGTTGTCAAATGTTGCTTCAAGAAAACCAGAAAAAGCGACAATGGACGGGCGTCACACCAATGCATAATCTTGGACATAAGGAGTGCTACAGGGTTACTAGCATCCACCTGATTAATGAGGAAAAATGTCTGACCTTGATGTTTCAATGTCTTAGCTGTCACCTTGTTTCTTTTCTGATCTGGCTGATGCAAGTGGCCGATTCAAGTTCACGCAAGAGAAATGCATGGTTGGAGGCTAGTGAACTTAGTTGTGATAGGTCCGTTTGTGGAGGGCCTTTCAAGAATTCCTTCGCCATCCTGACTGGTAATGACCCTCCATCTGTATCCTGGGGAGCATTGCATCTCATATGGTGACACATTGGAAATAAATTACTGGTTTCCATTTTGCCTTAAAAACCCTTGTTGGATAGCGGCTATACACGCAACAGCCCGATTGTATGAAAAATACATATCTTACACCTTTTCCAATATGATTTCAAGCTTAGTGCATGAACTCTCGTTTATGTGAAAGCAATTTGTTGGTAAAATAAGTAACAGATTCAATTCCCAGCGATATTTTGGACAATGACTGCCTTTGCAGGTGGTACTGGAGTTGGTCTGAGAAAAGCACTTTAAAAAATTCGCACCACGTCACTTTTCAGCACACTCAATTATGATATATTGAGTTCCACAACGTTTTCAATATTCTGCAACTTTTTATTTGACAATATTTGAATTCAATCTCAGCACGCCATAAACATAAATGGTTGTCATTCACCCGCAGTAAAAAAATAAAAATCACTGTTATGAGCTATAATTATCCATAAATAAAACAATGTGCACATTAAGCTTGAATACAAAAGTCATACCTAGGCCACTAGGAGTGAAGCCTAGAAGTGCATACACAATCTTTGATTTGCTCATTTATTTTTTTTTCCTGTGCATTAGATTTCACTACACCATTGCCCTTTTCCCCCCAAAAATGCCCCCGGAATAATAGTTCTTCTTAACTGCTGTGACAAAATAACATCTGGTGGTATGACTGAGATTGAACAGAGATTGTGTTGTTGGTGCATGGAATTTTGGGAACATTTTGCTCCCAAACCCTAAAAAAAAAGAATAATTCTAGAATCACGCAAATTTTTTTTAATTTTTCTGCCGTGGAAAGGTTGAGCCGTACAAATCTAGAAGGACCGCATCCAAACCGATTTCTACAACCGACTTGCTTTTTTGGGGCTTTCAGACCTATCAAATGTTCAGCACGTTTCAGAGGAACTTTCAGTCCTGGCTGCCTCAAGTGCTTCATATTTTGGCCCTTTAATGCTAAAAGGAAGTATATATGGCGTTGTAAAAGCTGAAGCCAAAGTAAATCAGAGAAATTGCACAATAATGAAGGCGTTCAGGCATTTTACAAGAGAAGTGAGGTGCCAAAACCTTCCTTTCTTCTCCCCCCTCACACAAAAAGCATGTGGACACTAATATAGACTTACGTAGGGCCCCTATGCGTCCACGTGATTTCTGTCTCCGGACCGCCGTCTTTTCAAGTTCTTGTTTCTTATAGTGGAAAATCTGTTGATTTCATCTGCAAAATCGAATCAAAAGTATTTTTTGGCGCCACCGTTTTGACGCTCTGATTTATATTTAACTTAGGAGCGCACCTTTATATTCCCCTCGTGTTATGCTGTTTCATTCAGGTTTAATGACAGGCTGTCTTGGGCGCTTCTGTTTTTTAAGTTGCTCATTTCAACCCGCAATATTACCAATGCAATGTGGAAAAAACAGTCTTGTTCTGACGGCATCTCGTAGCAGCGTGATCTTTTGACTGCAATCTGGAGTTTTAGGAACTCCGACAATACTCCTTCAAACAACAATTTAAGCTACAAAACAGTAAATACTGACCAATAATATTTTATTTGTGCCTTCACGCTAGCCAGTACTGTAGGTGTTCCATCCGTATTTAAAATATTTTACTCATCAGTGTGAGAGATATCCATTGTAGGAGCATAGTAGCACGGTTGTCACAGAAGTATTAAATCATAATTGTTCAGCGCGCGGAATCTTGAGAAAAACGGCTTTCGCGTTTTCCTTTTTTCAAACATTAGAGTATAGACAGGTGCAGCTGGTATTTGAACTCTTGATTAGCCAACATAATTGGTTACTGTTAAGTATTTCCACTGAGACCCGTAAGCTATTCAGGTCTTTGGGGCTATTTAGAAGAATGGAAGCTGACTGGCAACAGGTCCAATAGTTGGCAATGACCAAATAGATGACTACAATGAAAACATGTTTGTTTAATTATGTTAAAAGAACAGGAAGCTGTTTGCTGCCAGGAACTGTGGCAGGCCTTGAAAAAAAAACAAAAAAACAAACAAAAAAAAAAACTTACAACCAAATAAATATCCCCCTAAAAGCGACTAAACATGTTATTTATTTTCATGAGATTTTCTGTCATCCAATTCTTTCACACTCACAGATGTTGAGTTCATTAGCAGGTTTTGCTCCTTACAGTTCCTCACGCATCCTTTGAAAGTCTATGGAACTAGATGTGATTCGTGACCACACAGCCCTTCATACACACCACAGTGTGCAACATTAAACAAAAGTTTGCAGAAGGTGATGAAAATCCCCCTTTGGACTATTGCCTCCTTGAGCCAACGACCCTCGTCAGTAACCAGGAGCACATGTCATCCATAGCCAGCAACAAGTACCCACCGTCACTCGTCACGGACAAAGTGGCGCTCATTGCTGTATCTCAACACAAGTTCTGTAGGGAAAAATGATGGTTAAGCTGAATCACTTAAGCAAGAACTTTCTGTTCTGTTCAAACGCGTAGCCAGCATGGCAGAATATTGTTTTTAGGCCTGAGTCTGCTTTTTGGATCCTTGTGATAACATAGATTGGATAACATATTGCAGACAGGCCATAACCTGCAGACAGGCAGTATCCCATTCAATAGTTCACATTGTCAATGTATTTTAATTCAGTCCAGTGTCATGATTATAGATTTAAGATAGACCAGAGTAGTGGTATTTAATTTTCGTCCAGGGTTCCCCTAATGCTTGTTTTTATCTTCTGCATTAGTGTGCCCGTAGAAAAAAAGCAATTTTTAGATTTCCAAACATTCATTTTCCAAAAAGAAGAACAAGGTGTTCTGCAAAAGATCAACAAAGACCTGATCTCTACATCACTGAGGCTGTCTTGGATAACCTGGACAGACAGAAGCAAGCAAGACGGCCAAAGTCTATAGAAGAACTCTGGAAAGTTCTTCAAGATGCTTGGCACAATCTGCCTGCCAATTCTCTTATAAAAATGCAGGACAGTGTACCTAAGGGAATTGATGCAGTTTTAAAGGCAAACGGTGGTCACACCAAATTCTGATTTTTATTTTTTGACTGTTTACTCTCCTTTATAGTAAGAACGTTATATGCCCATATATATATATATATATATATGTATATAATTTTTTTTTTTTTTTAATTTGTAGGTTTTGTATCTTGAGAAACAAAAATACACAATACAAAATATTATGGGAACTCTGAGATTAATAAACTCTTGAAGAAATGACCTTTTCCAAGTTGGCTGATAAGTGTCAATTAACCTTGTCTTACAAGAGCAACAAAATACAAAATACAATTCCATTACTTTGCACTGGCAAACACACATATCAAATAACAGTAGCAGCAGGTAAGGCTGAACATTTTAAATGGACGAATATGTGGGGACGCTGTGGAACTGTGGAGCGTGTTCCCAGACAACCAAAATCAGGGGGATGTGCTAGCTCCCTGTCCCAGTAAGATGTTTTCCGTTCCTTTTAATAAGTCCTCAACTTGTGTGGCACACTCGCTCGGACACTGGGCCACCGGGCCCTTTGTTTATTTGATTTTTTTTTCAGACTCCGTTCACTACTCCGTTCACTACTGCGAGCTTGCTGACGCTGAATTGCATCATCGCCGTTCTGAACAAACGGAGTCTCTTTCCTCCCTCCATCAGCCCTGCCCCTCCGGGGGGGGGTTCCCTCCACACACACCACCAGAGAGTCACGGTGGGGTGCGTTTGTGTGTTTTGGTTTGTAAACGGCTCTGTAAACAGCGCTGTTAGCTCTGCTGTGTTTCTGGCTCCAGCTTTCTTCGACCATCCCTCAAGGCTTAAGGACACTTTGTCGTTTGAGATAAGATCTGGTTTCGCCCTCCCTGTCCCATTCCCCTGCTGTCGGACTGACGGGGGGAGGTTCAGTGACGGAGGGAGGTCCGACACGTAAGGTGTTTACCCTGGTCTTACATCTTCTCTGCTCTGCATTCTGAATTTGGAATTTGGAAATTAAAGTAATTCCTAATAAAATTAAATGTGGTACCTGCCTTTAAAGAAATATTTATTTATTTATTTATTTTTTTAATTATTATTTTGGTTATTTAGCAGCATAAATATGCCACCGTTGTGCTATATGTCATTTAGTTGGAACGCCTCCTCCAATCTCAAGAAGGTGGGGAACCCACGAGGAGGAAACATGACATTACGCGTACCTGTCATCAACAAGATTCTCATAACCCGTCAGAGTGCCTCTCTCTGCATGACGTGCATCATTCACAGGGTTCTGCTAAATGGCCTGGACGAAAGACGAGGGACCACTTAAGGTTTAATAAGAAAATAATAAAGTGTTGCAAAAATTACATTTAGAGTGATTTCTTTTTTCTTTTTTTTTTGTCGTAGCAGGCATCTTCCGCCCTTACTGCAGTTTCTCCTCCCTGCTGAAAGCTTCGACGTGCCTGCTTTCTATCAAGCTGTCCGTCCCCTGGGGAAGATGGAAAGAGCTGAGGAGGGAGGGTGAAGAACCGGAGAGAGCCCAGTGAGCCCGGGTTAACCCCCCCTCCCCACCCATCCACGCAGGCCTTGGAGCCCCGGAGTGGTCGAATCTGATTTCAATAACTGCGTTATTATTGTGGCCTGTTAAAACTTTTCTATCTGAAATTCCCCAGGCCTGATTCACCTCCATCCTGGTGGCTGACCTGCGCGGGGCCTTGGCATCAGAAGTGTCCAGCTGGCTCTGCGCCTGGCAGGGCTGGGTGCGCGGGAGAAGTGTGGGAAACGGAGCGGACTGGTCTGCGGGAGACCTGGAGTGATTTTTAACCACTTTCACTTAAAGAGCCCCAGCAGAACCCGCCATTAACAAGTACATACCATGTGCATTAAGCATGAGCAGGATGGGGGTGGGGGGGGGGGGGTATCCGGGCCTGTGCGTATCCGGCCCTGTGGTTATCAGGGCCCGTGCGTATCCGGGCCTGTAGTTATCAGGGCCCGTGCGTATCCGGGCCCATGCGTATCCGGGCCCGTGCATATCCGGGCCCGTGCGTATCCATCCGTGACACACTAGATGACGAGACTGCTCAGCAGGATCGGAACACGAGCGGTGACTGAGAGAGTCAGAACGTCGGTGTCTCGGGTGAATATAAGCGGCACAACTACAAGGAGTTTTAACATGGGGGATGGCTCGTCTTTCCGGAGTTTTCCGGAACCGCCAGGGGAAAAAGGGAGAGGGAGAACAGAACTGATGGTGAAAATGTTGAAACTCACCGAAAAAACAAAGTCGTACAAAGACGTTTTTTTTTAAAACCACAGTTTAAACTCTAACAACCCTCGCCCGTGGCAGTTCTTCTTTTGAAGCTATAGTTAATCAGCACAAGCACTCTTCAGAACCATGCACACCCTGCCACTCACATGCAACCGAACAGGAGAAAGTGCCAGCCATATATTAATACAGGCCTTGTTTTGGACATAATCATTTACATATGTCACTCCCATTCTCCAGAACAACAACACAGGGGTGACAAGGGAAAGGCCCTTCTGAAGCGGAAACAGTGGGACGGGTGAACGTAAATGCTAACACCACTGCTGTGCAAATGTCTGCGTTGCC
Organism: Hiodon alosoides; assembly: GCA_025775065.1. NCBI lineage: Eukaryota > Metazoa > Chordata > Actinopteri > Hiodontiformes > Hiodontidae > Hiodon > Hiodon alosoides. The sequence continues at coordinate 23,096 of JAOYSI010022807.1, read as the reverse complement.
CTCGACGGTTTTTTTTCAGCTTGGTCGGGTGGATAATTTAGAAGCGGACTTACACCGATGTTACTTGGCGGCCTTTTTCCACGTATAAACGTATAGATCAACGGAGCATAGAAGATGGCGTGGAAAAATACGACTGAAGTTGGTTCAATGACATCAGCACGCTGATATCTGCAGTGTGTGTAGAGCGTAGAGACCATATGGAAAGCATGCATTCTATTTACAAAACGCCAGTTATCCGTTTCCGTGCAGGACTCAGTGACACTCATTAGCGCGTTGTTGTCAGACAGTAACAGCTATGTGTACTGCTGGTGCTACCACTGTCTGCTAAGTCATCCGACACACCGTCAGGTGTGTAAACCTCAATTAACTTGGGGGGTGATCTTCTTTTTTTTAAATGAGTATTTCAGTAATTCATTAGGATGTTTACTACTCCCTGGGAATTAGCAGGAACACCTGGAACCTTTTTAAGGCCGGTCTGCCGAGCTCTGATACAGTCAAACTCATTCCAGATCGAGAACTTGCATCCATGTTGTCTGCTTTTGATACTCTGCTAGTAATTTTATTGAGTTTCCTTGGCCATGTGTCTGTCCAGTTATGGATATGGTCGAGATCCTTTTGGACTTCCTTCTCTGCGATCAGGATGTTGGCAGTACCCCTAATTTTGAGTCGTCTTTAAATTCCGTACGTATGATAAAAACATCAGCAGCATACAGGAGAACCTCTTTGATCTTGTCACGTTGCCAGTCTGTTATTTATCAGCTTTCTCAATGTACGCAGGCGCAGTCAGGGAGACATGTAAAGGCTAAACAGCAAATGAGTTTCGGTCCTCGTTGACTTCAGTAAACTAACAACCAAGTAGCCAGACACTGTTTACGCCCTAGCAGGACCTCCGACCGAAAACTATGACGGAGACGATGATTCACGTAAGATAAAGGATCAGTGTCCGGTAAAAATGCTTTCTCACTTCTAAAAGGAGTGGGATACTTGTGTGAGTGGGAAGAGGGGTGATATATGTGTGAGTGGGAAATTAATCTGAGGACTGAGAGAGTGGAATATTTGGTTGCTTCTTTCTTCAGCCCCGAAACAAACTTGAGGGCTCTCTGGCTGTGGTTGGACAGGGTTGCATCAGTGTACTCCAGACTGACTGAAAGGAGGATTTCACAACTAGCCACCGGTAGGAGGAACGTTGTTGAAACAGCTGAGCGGCTGCCATTTAGGTTCAGCGCGGATTGCTCTTGAATAACAAAAGAGGGGACGCGTAGAAAGTGAAAACAACGGCGCTAATAGGCCTCCGAACGTGAGCTGCGGAGAGCCGCGGCTGACACAGGAGGTGTGGGGTTTGGAGCGCTCGCGGTGGATGTGAACTGAAAGGCGATCCCACTGTAAACATTGTCTCTGACAACATTAGCTTTAGTAGCCTTGGAGGTGGCACCGCTGTTTCCTCATTTAACGAAACGACGAAAAACTGTCCTCCTGTTAGGCCTCCGATGCGCGACACAACCTAACGGCTGCTTTCCCAACGCAGCACCGCGATGGCCAGATAACCGCTGCACACGCCCGCCTCTCGTCCAGTGGACCGCTGCGCACGCCCGCCTCTCGTCCAGTGGACCGCTGCGCACGCCCGCCTCTCGTCCGGTGGAACGCTGCGCATGCCCGCCTCTCGTCCGGTGGACCGCTGCGGTCCAACCCAATCGGACATTTGTCACCTGCGATCCGCCATCGGTTTCGCCTGCGACTCCGGAGTGTGCGATCCGCCTTCTCCGAGAGCGGTGCGTGTAGGCGCGGTGCGCAGATGACCCAAACCGATTCGATAATGGAAATAACGGCCCGCATGAAGCCCGTCGCATCCACGGACACCAGTGTTGACCGCAGCGATGCAATGTGTGTTTAATGCAGTCCAAATATTATTTCCCCTCCTCTGCTCGTGATGATGCCATTTCGGCCATAAAAGGGGCCTTGATTCTCTCTCTGGGCCGTGAGCTCCCCACTGCTCTTTCTGCCTCTCCTGGCAGTCAGATAAACAAAGGCTTGTGAGTGTGGTGTGTTGTTTCTGACAACAGGAAGCTTTGATGTCAGAGTTCACAAGTTCTTGGCCTGGATTAGGACCGTTGTGACAACAAGCTGGAGTTCTTGCTGATACACACTCCTGTTCCTGTTAAACTGGGATCTCTGCAGGGAAAGGAGTCATGACTCAAGAGTCAAGACCAGGGTCTGTGCATTTCGGTGTGTAATTTATACCCTGGTGACCTTTCCCTATATTACTCATGTTTGGGAACAATGAATATGTGTATATATATATATATATATATATAATCTGGTGGTTTGTTTGGCTTTGAATTCAAGACCCCACAAAGACTGGAAGGTACATAGTGATGTCACAGAAGATTAAACGGGTAGGGGGACAACGAAACAACAAAAGAGGGTGACAACAGAAATCCTCATCAGAAGCCCAAGTGAGAAGTGTCACCTCACTCTTATCATGACGAGGGAGGCAGTTGGCGCAGACTCACCTTGGCGTGAAACCGGGGGGTGTGGGGAGGCCGGAGCGCCTTGGGGCCGTCCCGGGGGGGCGTTTATTTATCTAACTTTTTGTTTGGAGAGTGCTCTCCTGATGGATTGCTCCACCAGTAATTGCTGCTGTTAAGCAATGTCAAACCTAATCAGTCTGCCTACGGAGGGGGGGTGGAGTGGGGGCTCGGCAGCAACCCTGGGCACACGCAGGGGGTCAGCGAGCCAGAGGAGTCCCGGGACCGCCACACTTTACCCCGCGGCTTATTTGCTCTGCGCCTTGTTTGCTGATTCTGCCGCCCTCCCTGGCGACCGAACGCTCCGGTTCCCATCAGGTCCCAGAACTGGATCGGCCCAAGAAGGGTTGAATGCGGCGGGGGTGGAGAAAAAGAAAAAAAAAAAGGAGACCCGAGAAATGTTTTCTTTAAAAACTTCTGGTCTCTAAGACACTTTGAGATTGGGTTTCACCCCGGGTGGAATCACAATGTCTTCCCTGTGACTTTTTCTCTCTCTCTCTTTAATCCCGAGAGCGGACATGGAGGGATAGGCTGACCAGTGGCTTAAAGGAACCCGGAGACCGTGGGGTGGAATAAGGGGTGGCGGTTACACTCGGAAAAGCATCCCCAGAATCCTCTCTGGCTGCCAAAGTTAACAGATACAAGGTATTCGGTATCAAAGATTTCAATATTTGGTTCCATAAACATGATACCGATTGCAAAAACAAAGCTAAGGAGTTCCTGCTGATTATTTAAATAGAAAATGTTTAATTATGAACATTTGGGAAATCGAGTTATGAAGCCCGGAGCCACTTTGCGCTCAGTTTCCTACTGGTCTTTAAAGCTCGACAGAAGGTGCGTGCCAGCAACCCTACTGGTGACCACCATGGGCGCTGTGATGGATCAAGCCGTTTGAAGTCAGCTCTAAAACACGTCCTGAAAAATACTGGTGAGCACTGTTCGGAAATGGGTGCAAACTCTCCGGAAAAAGGAAAAAGAAAAACCTGCGTTATAGAAAAGAATAAATTAACTTAATAATGATCGGCTTTGCGACGAGGAGCTGGAGAGGAGGTATTTTTTTTACGGTAACAAACGGTGCGGTAGTTTGGTTGATGTTGGCGGGTTTTTATTCCAGATGAGATTCTTCGTTCCAGATCCGACACCCCAGTTCCTGCCATGTTATATTTCAGCGTGCGTCACCCAAATGTACATCCATGTACCCGTGACATCATCGTATCTGTGACGGCAAGGGGCTGGTGCCATTGAGTGCACATATAGCAGGGTTTTTTTCTCCCCTTCTTCATTGTGCAGCAATTGAAGAAAAGTCCACAATGAGTGGAATTAACTCGTTACAGCAGTAAATATTGCGGTCGCTTCAGTAAACACGGGTTTGAATCGCTAAGGTCACGGCTGATTGCACGTGTACCGCGTGGTGAACCCACAATGAGTAACGCCGAATCAGAACCCAGACGTTTCGGGTTTTCGGCCTGTAATTGACATTGCTGCTGATTGATCATTTTACCGGGCCCGGGCCCGGGCCCAAACGCGATTGTACATCGTGGATGCGTTGGAACCCGAGACAAAGCCTTGGATTTTATTTCTGAGATTTTTGGTTTTTTTTCTCTCTCTCTCAGTTTTGTTCCTTGCCAGGTGTGCAGTGTAACCATGGTTCCCGTTCACTGGCAGTCGTTGTATACATGTATTAATCACATCTTGGAGGCCCGAGGAGATGTAATTAATCATTAATTTCAGGCCTCATGAAAAAGAAAAGTTTATGCATTGTTAGAGATCTATCTAATGAAGACTGACTGTACAAATAAATCTTTTTTCAGTCAAATATGAATTAGGTTTTTATGTCCTGAAGCCCCAAATCTCAACTGTACAATCATCCTGCAGGTTTGGGCTGTCAGTGTTAATAATCTTAATGATTATAACAGACTGCAAGCTCCATTACGTCCTTGATAAATCAAGTTTTAAATGTGTACCGACACTGTTTTTCCTTGGTTGTTTGTTTCTTTTCGTTACACGGACCTCTCTGCTGGAGGTTTTCGACTTGAGTAAAAATCGGCCTGCCTGCACTCTGAGAGAAAAAAGTGTTTTGTGTGTTTTGATACGGTGCGAGTTTCCGAATGAGGCTGGGCTGGACCTCTGGAGACGGATGCCTTCCGCTGGGGCAGATTGGCTCAGTTAATGACTAATCACTGCTGTATGACAACAGGGTGCTTGGGCTGTCATCAAGGATTCACATTCACTTTTGCCTTGTCCTTTGCTAGATTTGAACAGTGGTACAAAACATGTAGATTTGACATAGGTATATCTAAATATCTAAAATTGGTATCTATAAGCTCATTTTTGCTGTTGATGATGATGATGATGATGATGATGATAATGATGATTGTATACAGTTATATAGATTACATACAGTAAATGGTGAATGCTATACTCTGGGGGAATGCTTTGCCCAACAAGCAAATACAATTACAGCGGTATTACAAATCTGATATATTTATTTTTAGGAGGCCAAGAAACTACAAAAACAGGCTAGACCTAACTTAAGAAGAAAAAACAACTTTCAAAATGGCATATTGACCCATGAAGACATTGTCACTCAAAAAATTGGGCAGATTCCACTTCTCTCTAAATGAAAAGCACATGTTATTAAACTACAGGAGACCTATCACATTTTTGGGCGAATGGAAATGTGATTCCCAGGAGCCCAGGGAAGAGTTTTTCCAATAATGCTGATGGTCCAGTAGTACCATTAACCCTTGGCTTCCTCCACATCACAGCAGATCCAGAAACGACGCACTGCGCCCTACCCTCTGTCTCATCAGCTGTGTCTTGATGAGGGGTTGATGTTTTAAAGGAGACGAAACCAAAAGGGTGTTAATCAATGGAATGTGCAAAGCAAAGAAATAGAGTTCTTCCTGCTGTATTGGAATGCGAGGCAGCGTTCCGGTATGACGGAGTGTTTTTTTAAGGTGGCGCTGAGAACGTGATGGCCGGAATCACCAGAGTGCCGTGCCTGTTGTACCCTTGGCCAAAAAAACTGGCATCTAGAAACAACAGGTAAGATTATTTTATCATGGAAATAACTATTCGGATGGAACAATGACTGAACTGTGGAACTGTTTACCGGTTGGAGTGTGTCACTACAGGCTTTCACTCAGACCACCACTGTGTGTGTTAGTTAAAAAAAAGAGATTATATACTAAAGACTGAAGCCCAGTGGAGGGAAGTGACGAAGGCTATCGTCAGGGTTGCCATAGGCTTTTTACCAGATTTCCACACTTGAAAGAGCTAGGACAATTCCCCCAACCCAAACCTGCTGTGCCACAAAGTACATGCAGTACACATGCAGAGTTGATTTTCAAAGAATAATGCACTCTTGGTCCCGGGGCCCCTAACTCATGCATAAACTGTCTAAGTCCCCCGACGATACAGAGGAGTTTACCTTTTTTCCTGCGCATGGTCTTCAGGAACCTGCCAGGATCTGCTTCCGTGCCTGTTTATAACAGTTAATGAGCTGATGGGGAAGTGAAAGCCAGTTGGTGTGGACACATGGTGGTGCAGGATTTTCTTTGAGAGCAGGTATCGCCATATAGTGTCGCTGGATCAATAAACAAATTAGCGTTACTGTAATAGTAGTAGGACGGCACTGAAGTGGAGCGTGTGGAAGTGGACCGTGTGTGGATGTGGAGTGTGTGTGGAGCGTGTGTGGAGCGTGTGTGGATGTGGAGCGTGTGTGGAGCGTGTGTGGAGCGTGTGTGGATGTGGAGTGTGTGTGGAGCACGTGTGGAGAGTGTGTGGAAGCAGAGCATGTGTAGAGCATGTTAGGATGTGGAGTGTGTGTGGATGTGGAGTGTGTGTGGAGCGTGTGTGGAAGTAGAGCGTGTGTGGAGCGTGTGTGGATGTGGAGTGTGTGTGGAGCGCGTGTGGAGCGTGTGTGGAAGTAGAGCGTGTGTAGAGCATGTTTGGATGTGGAGCGTGTGTGGATGTGGAGCGTGTGTGGATGTGGAGTGTGTGTGGAGCGTGTGTGGATGTGGAGCGTGTGTGGACGTATAGCGTGTGTAGAGCATGTTTGGATGTGGAGCGTGTGTGGACGTGGAGACGAGCCAGCCTTATGAACAAAGCGGAGATAGTAAAGTGCTGTCAGGCCAATAAGGAGGAACCACAAGCACGATACTGGCAGTACACATTGGTCAGAGCTGGTTTAGAGGTCAGGTGGGGCTGAATCCAGCACCTGATTGGGAGAAATTCCAGGGATGTCACGGACGCAGCTGCGTCTGCCCTCTCCCCAGAAGTTGCCACTGGCCGCCCCGCTCCGAACTGCAGGTGGCTCTCGGCCTAGATCGGCCTTTCTTCCTGAACACACAGCTTATTATCACGGCTGCCAAGCATAACAGTCAGCATACCTCCGCAGCCTACCCCAAATACTTTCCTTTATCTGTGTTCAGAAAAAAAAAAAGGAGACATATTTTTAGATATTTGTTCGGTGGGACCTCTGAGGCAAGGGGTTGTTGTCGCTGTTCACATTTGTAACTTTTGAATTTCCTTTGTTGGTCTCTGTTTCCTGGAGGTGTCCTAGATGTGGAATCAACGTCCCCACGCGTGGACTTTGGTGCATGCACAGATGGCCGGTCTACTTCAAGAACCAAGAGCCCTTGTTTTCTCTTTTCTTCATCTTTTTTTTCCTGTTTTTCTTGCACCCGAAAAGAACACAGCAAAATCGAATTCCTTCATGACGGGGTACAGTGTTATTTGTATTTTCTTAATGTACAAAGAACAGCAAGCATTAGCAGAAAAAGGAGAAAAAAGCAAAAGCACTGGTCCTTTGATCATAAAAAGAAAACACAATCATGGTGAAAAAAAGAAAAAAGAAAGAAAATGGTCATGATGTAAGAATCTTCAGGGTAAATTTTCTCCATCAAGCATCATGTATGAATCACGGTGGAAGCCGGTAAAAATAGAGTCAGCTTCGGTTCACCAAAGACGGGCGTGGCAACAGAAAAAGAAATCGCAGGTAAACACGACAGCCTTTAAAAACATGAGAGGTCATGGGTCAATCGTTACAAGCCCTTAGTGTAGTCAGAAACGTTTTTAAAATTAGTGTCAGATGAACACCCGTAATGTACCTGACACGTATTAACCCTTTTGTTTCTTTTCGAGAGCAAAACAGGTTTTCTGGATCTACTAATTTACATCAGTGCCTTTGTTTGTGTAATTTCACGTATGGAAAGCTACTGTACGTTTCACTGTAAACACAAGCATGGGTGCCAAATGACTAGGGCATGTTTGCTCATTGAAAACAACAGCGGAATGTGCCAGAAAAGCCATCAGGTACAGCTAATCCCTCCTTTTTAATAAAAGCCTTTGTTACTCTAATAGACAGGAACCACAATGCTCTGTTCCACGTAGCTTAAAAAAGGATGGTGCGGTCGTTACTCTTCATTTAGTGGCATGCAGCAGTTTACTACATGTATGTATTACAATGAAACGATGCCATTCCCAGACACCAGACGTGTATTTCTGTCTGTCATGACGCGGACGTCATTTGATACAGCCACCGGATGGCTTTGCATGGTTTTGCAAAGCCGTCATCGTGGCAACCAATCAGTTGTCTTTTGGAAATGTAGCAGAGATCCATGGGAAATCTGAAGTGGGGGGTCACTGCTCAAAGTCAATTCCCAGTTCAAAAGAGTCCTGTGTACTGAGTGATGGCTCAGCTTCCTTGACAGATGTCAGTAACGGAAGCAGATTAAAGACGTCAAAATGATATAGTTTATGTCTTCATAAATTTAAACTGTTCTGTCACTTTTTTCTTAACCGGTTCCAGGCGTATTCATCTTGTCAATGGCTTCCTTTTAAATGAACCGAAAGCCATGAAAAAATGTGCTGACATCTTTCGTTTTTGACGGCCAATGGCAGACAGTCGGGCCCCTATAACTGAAAACATTTCTACAGAGCCTTTTTTTTCCTCCCCCTCGAGAACGGAAACGTATGACCGAACGGGTCCTGTGATCACTCCGGTTTTAATGGATCTTCAGGATTTGTACCTGAAATTCACTCTAAGCCGTCCTCAAATACCTCCGAACAGCCGTGTGTTATTCTTTCAGCTTAAGACTTGGCAGGTGTGTAACGCGACATGCGATGGCTGAAGGTTCGTATTATTGTTATTTTTAAATGGGAATTGGCATTGGGACTGTTATGGCATGTCTGCAGGTGTTTGGTAATTGGCTTAATGCGGAGCACCAAGGAATTTGTGCCGTCCCAGCGCAGAGGAACGCGACGGAAAGGCAAACTCGTTTCGGCGAGCGGGCCCTGGAATGTGCATGCGAAAAGGCCTCCCCTCGCTCCAAAAGGAGTCGGATCAGAGCTAGGGAGTCTGCTGTGAGCGATCACCTTCCAGAAAGAGTTTATCTAAACCTAAACATAATAACAGCGGCCGAGTAAGGGATGATGTAGGCAACTCCGGCCCGGCGGTTTGATCCTCTTCCAAAAGCAACTTCTGCGACCCTAGCCAAACACCCATGTGCAGCTTGCTTTGAGATCCTCGCGCCCAAGGTGTCTGATAGAAATGGCCACTTGCAAGGCGGGTAGACAAAACACGGTCTCACTCATCCTTTTAAAGGTGCTGTGCTGAAATATATTAGTTCGGCTTATTGAAAGAGCTAAGGTTAACCTGGTGATAATTGAAAAACTGGAATAAAATAACAACCCAGCCAAATAGTGTTATCGATTTTGTTATTTTATTATAAAGTGAACTGTTTTGAATGATAAAAAGATTAAACGCAATCTTAAATAAAAGCATATGGATGTACGTGGAATTGCATGATGACTGACAAACGACACTGATGATGATGAAGTCTGGAAACCATAACTGAAACTTCTAAAGCAGCGCTTTGGGTCTGCAAAAGAAACCTCTTCACAACGAATTCATTACAAACTCACTTATTTTGCACATCGACGCTGCCTGACAATATCTCAAACATTTGTTGTCCAGGATTCCTTAAGTCAGAGTCCTCATCCTCAGTACATTTTCCGGATGGGTTCTCAACAACGGAGAACAACTGAACTGTGTGTGGTGGGCCTGTGTTAACTGAGGTTGGTTCATACCTTGGTGGGGTATGTGCCTGCACCCTTCAGATTACAGTTCCTTTCATACAGCCAGACACTGAGTGATTGAACACTTTGGGAAAAAACTCGGCTGACGGGTGCATCTCTTTCAAAACAGCGGGTTTTCTCCTCGCGCTGAGTGAGGAGAATCAGGGGCATGTCTCGATCTGCCCCCCCTGGCACTTAGTCCTGGCCCGCGCCCTCGCCCCCGGCCCGGAGACGCCGGACCGGGCCATCCCTTCTGCACGTGTTCTGGCACCGTCGGCACTGAATCGGACCTGTTTAACTCTGGGAGCTCAATTTGATACAAATAAAATGAGAACCAGCGAAGGATACTCTTATTGCCACTGACCCGTGACTTCTGTGCTCTCTGCCCGCCGAAGAATTTATTATGACAAGTGTGAGAAAGAGCTGTTGCGCTGCAGCTGGACACATGCACCCAGAACCTGTACTCTGTTTGCCTTGTGATCTCTCCAAAAAATTCCCCCTTCGGTCGTGTGGTGGGCCGCGTGTGATCCCAGCATGAGCCCCGGCCCATCAAACGCACCGCCCTGCGCTGGCGAGAGGAGCCCGGGAGAGGTGTTTTGGTGAATTCCCCCCTTCGGTCGTGTGGTGGGCCGCGTGTGATCCCAGCATGAGCCCCGGCCCATCAAACGCACCGCCCTGCGCTGG
>JAOYSI010022807.1:0-12704 GCA_025775065.1 Hiodon alosoides | reverse complement strand
CGAGAGGTGTTTCGGTGGAGAGGTGTTTCGGTGAAGAGCACTTCGGTCGTGTGGGCTTCCTCACTCATTGTGGTGCATTCCTGCCGTGAGCGTAGGGAGTACCCCGCCCAGGGGTTCAGCGGCAGTGCCCCGACTTCCATTTTGAAGCCGTCACCCCGGCCAAGCACCGCACTCAGTCCCAGAAGGAATGTCTGCAAAGATCGTTCAATTCGGGGGGTCACACTGTGCCAAATCCAGGGCACACCTGAATGGGACCCTAGGCCTCCCCTAACTTGTACCTAAGTTTCTGGACTGAGGAAGGGAAACCAAAACCCCTGGAGGAAATTCACGCAAATTCGAAAAAAACTCCAAAATGACAAGAAATCCTTGCATTTAGACTTTAAATTATGCAATAACTGATTGTTTTAATTCACGTGGAAAAAAGCAAGTTTTGCATATTAAAATAACTTTTTCCTGGGATCCCAGAATGAACGGACGTTAAACAAAACGTAACAAATCACGGGCAGCGAATGTTTCCAATATAGTCAGAAAAAGTTTGAAAATGGGTAATCAGTACTGGTTAGGCCTGGTTAGGTCTTGAGTCTTCGGTAAAACGTTACCACAGAGAAGACGTTACACGAGGGTGGCCCGGTGGAATATGGTTCAACAAACCAAACTAGTGACCTTAAGTTTTGTCAGCTCATGTACCAGAGGACACATTGCTGTTTTACTCCCAGGCAAGACTGTGAATCTGAATGGCTTTGGTGATAGTCCGGCAGTGGCAAATGGGTTCATTGTGAGAAATGTTAATTGCCCCGAGTGTCTCTCAAGCAATTTATCAAGGTAATATATTTGAAAGAGGTGTGAAAACTTTTTTCACCCCTAATTATCTGCGAAGGTGTCTGCAAAGAATATATTTTTCCCTAATGTCTAGGCTCCCCTCTCACAAATCCACACCACATTCCCTGAAATGTATTAAAAAATGAGCGGTTTCATTGCTTTTGATGAGGCAATGACGAACCAATTAGCTCTAAATGCAAAATTTAGGATTTATGACTTGCGAGCTTGGGCAAACCTCCTGACACACCCACACAGTGCAGCCAGTCGCTTCATTAAATAATTTCACATGCTCTCTTCAATACACTTAAACAGTCACAATCTGGCCTACTAAAGTTCACACATTCTTGACTGATACCTGATCTGGTATATAAATGCGTATTCTGGTAAACATTTGAGAATTTAACAGTAAGCCCTTCAGAAAAATTCAACCAATTGCACTTATCAAAAGAGTTTGTTTGGCCAACACGTTTCGAGGGTGAAATCTTTAGCAATTATATCATTGATATCCACATGGCAGAAAAAAACGCAGCGGCAATTAAAGGGAAGTTGGACAACTTATTTCACATCCGTATTGTTTTTTCTGTCCATTCTTTCTTTAAGTCAGCTTGGCAGATTTCTATAAACTGCCGAGCAGGTTAATAAAAGATCCTTTGCTTGTCACTCTCTTGTTTCATTTCAAGATTAAAGGAATCTTTTGTTTAGAATAACATTTCAATCACGCCTCCTCTAGATTCAGTTATTTTTGTCCCATGGATCCCTTTTACCCCCCCCCCATCTCCCTCTCTTCCTCACCTTCTCCCCGTCCTTCCAATCATCACATGTTTGGGCTGAGGCTCACCTGATCCTCACTCTTTAAAGTCTGTGTTCATACTACTGAAACTGATTTTTCCCCCTCAAAACACTTTTCCAGTGTTTATGTTGCATACATTCATATGTGGCAGTGAAAATTTTTTTCATTTTTATTTCAAGTATCGAAAGTCCCCAGCAAATAAGCATAACTGAACATTTGATCCCTTCATTTTTTGTTATTCTTCTTATTATTTTTCATTCGCCTCTTGACATAAACAAGAACCTTAGAAGACAATTTTCCACTCTTGCTTGTCGACAGGAAGTCTTAAAGTAAACCTTGGTTGTAGTTAATAATTTTATTTCTTCGTTATTTCTGAAGCTAAGTACCACAGTATGGTCATAAATGACTGGAATTGTATCCTGCTTTTATCATAGTGTAAGTATATTTTAACAGAATAACATTGAATACTTCAGACTGTTTTTATAGCGATAAGTAAGAAACATGATATTATTAAATTAATATGGCTGTCTTTAGTAAATATTATACTCAAATTCCTAGACATAGCTGGCACAGCCACTGTAGATGCAAAGCAAGAATAGAAACGTGATATTTGTGTTTGGCAACTTAGAGGGTGTTACTTTAGGTTCCAAGTATTTAAAATATTAAAACTGTGGTTGTATTTTATCAAAAAGGACATGTGCAGAAGATAAAGTTGATGCGTTTCAAGCGTATATTGCATCTTCAAAACCAAGTGGTCTTCTACATTAATTATAAAATAAAATTAAATAAAATGAAAACTGCCATTCTTCCAAAAAACTGGAGAAACTGTTTCCTGACATGTCCATCCTAGACAAAACTTTTGGATTGACAGCAGATTAATTCAGTAAGTGGTTTACCTCTTAGCAGTTTCTACACAAACAGGGAACATAGAACGCAGCTCTTTATATGTAGCGTCCAAACAATCTTACGTATTTAAACACATCCTTATTATGGTGTAATTATGTCTTAAAGTGGCAGGCAGAACCTTTTAACATGCAACAGGTCATATGGTAAGAATATAACTTTAGCAGCTATTTATATCATTTAAATAATAAATAACAGCAATGACAACATCAATAATGATGTATAATTGATAATAATAACAAATACGTAATAAAAAATAGAATTCTTTAAAATATATATATAAATAATCATACCTCTCACATCCATCAAAATGAATGTAATGAAACTATACACTTTTACACGATTACCGCTGTTTAGCTATCGTTGTGCCATAAAACAACTGTCGTTTTTTAGTCACATGATCAAATTTAGTTTGGCTCCATAGAACACTCTCTGACCCGCCAGTCTAAACATCAGAAGTCCACATATATCTCTGTCCTAGTAGGGAACTTTAAAAAAAAAAAAGCCTTTCTAAGGCTCTCTAAGACATAATGTTTAAGACCATTTTTTTATAGAATACTTGAGTAGTGCAGGATTTATTTTTTTATTTTTTTTACCTATAAAGCAAACAAGGTCATTAAAAATAATTTGGGGAAAAGGAGTAACCTGATATTTTAATGCTACCCATGTTGGTTAAAAAAGGCTTACATCGGATCCCCTCTTTCATCTTGCTCAACAGATCCTTGGGTTTTTGGGAAGAAAAGAAACTCAGTTGATTAATAAATTGTCCTCAATAAATCCCACTGCATTAGACTTATTTTGAATCCACATCTGGAAAAAGTAATCCATCTATTCTCTTCAGGCTGTGAAACAGCATGCCCTTCACTTTACTGGTATGTTTAAACAAGTCAAATGTGTGGACATATACTTTCAGGGCCTCAGAGTGTTTTGTTGTGTGTTTCGGTCAAATTCATTTGCAGGCCGACAACAACTGCCCAAACAGTGTACAGACTGTTAGCCTCCACTCTTTATTTCAGTCTGTGCATTAAGCCTCATTTTTAACCCAGTCTTTTTCATTTTTTTACAAGACCACATATTGTATGAAACTGCAAACAGTAGCAACAAAACAGAACATGCGACCAGGCCCATTTCCGGTGATTAGCACAGCATGTCCTTAGAAAAATTACATTGTGGTGCTTAAACCTACCTGCCTTAATGCCTTAATAAATAAACCTCAAGATTTCATCAGTTTATATTTTCCATTCACCAAAATATCTCTCAAAGAAACCAAGATACAGACTTCCCTTTGCTCACACAGAAAAAAAAATTGTCATTAAAATACATTAAAATATTGATGCATGGATTTCGTGTTCATCTGAGGTCATGAAATCATTTCAATGACATTTTGTTCAAGACTTTTGGCAATGGCTGGCCCTAATAGTCCTTTAGTTGGACTTCATAATTCAGAACAATTCTCCTCTAACTCTAACACTTTCTCTCACAATCCACTCACTTTAAAGTAGACTTTTGTTTGCCACACATGTCAGTTTCACATGCCCTAACATTTATTCCATTCAGTACGACTGCTAAAATTAGCACCTCTCAAACAGGAGGTTTGCTTGTCGGTAAATGTTGCTTTCGTGTTAGCCTTGCATGGCTTTTCCCGACTGCCTGGAAATAGCCTGTTTTCCTTCAGAGAGTTTTAGTCATAACACTCGGATTAGTGCCGATTTCTGCAGTTAAAAAAAAATTTGAGAAAAAAATGGATTCCATACAACAGACTATGGAAGTGGGCGCATGTCACCGGTTGAGTGGAAAACACAGTAAATAAAGGCTAGATCTGCTGAGGCAGGTCTCCACAGGATCGGCCTCTGAAGTGAGCAGGTCTGATTGCTCAGTAATGAGGACAGCTGGCCTGGCAACCATGGTACAGGTGTGAGCACGCAATGAACAGAGACCGGCCGGAGGAACCTCAAGGCGTCCTCTCAGTTTCCAGGAAAACTTTCAGCCAATCGCAAACGCCGAGGGGTGGTGCTGCCACGGTGGCTATGGATACAGAGGGGTTCTGGGGCGGGGCATCTCCGACGATCCGAACTCGGGAAAGGCTGGCAGTCTGTGAAGCGGAGTGCAGTGACAGACTCTCGTCTCCACACACGGCGTTCCTCGCACATCGGTTGCAGTTGGTCGATAATCTGCAGGAAATCCCTCTCTGGGCTGTCATTAAAGACAGCACCGCGTTGGCAGTCCAGTCTTGGAAGAGCACCAGATGTCATCCCCTGGATGTGCGGGGAGGGGAGAAAATCATCAGTAATGAATAAAAAATGAAGCATTAGAAAATACGTATTCTAATGATATATTATCACATGGCTTGGATAACAAACTTCTAGTATTTAAAAAAAAAAAAGCCAATCCTTTCTTAATTGAAAGTTATTGCCAGTAGAAATGAACAGGAATGAAAGTATGCAGAGAGCAGTCGGTTCAGGAATCTAAGCAGCGTTTCCTTGGGCCAAAGCTATCTATTGTGAACCCGAAACCATTGTTATTTCTGCAGATGTTAGCAATAAGAACAAGCTGGTGAGAGATCGGGAAAAGAATCATTAAGCCAACGCAGGCCTTTAAAATTACACCCTGGATCTGTAATCATCCAAGCTGCCTGCTGCAGTATGAAGCACTGGGTAACTCACGACGCTGCACCTGGTCCCAGTATTTATTATTATTATTAAATATGCTGCTGGGCCTATCTGTGAAACCCGCTCTATCATTCCTTCAGTCTCCAGCAAGGCGGTAATGTATACAGAGGAGCAGCAGACTGGCTTTGGCCGGGGTCCACTCCGAATCACACCGCGCGTCACGTGTCCTTCCTTTTCTACCCCCTCGCCGGCGACCAGGACCCCCGGCAGGTCCCTCCTCGGATTCCGGGGTTCGGTTCCAGGTAGCGCGTCCCGGAGTCCGCGGGAGGCCAGCAGAGGCGGTGGTCTGGAGCTGGGGTTACAGGAGAGGTCACTGTGGAGGGGCAGGTCTGGGATGGCTGAGAGGGCCAGGGGCCATTAGCCATCGGCCTGCCCCGCTACGACGCTAGGCCAAGGGACCTTCAGTAGACGTTGCTAGCTCTTAAACAATAGGGCGTGGACCCACACATGACATGATTCATTACCCTGCTTTCTTCCCCAGCTTGACCGGAGCAGAACGTGACTGATCATTACGTGTCATTACATTATTATTGAAACGTATCATTACGTTAATATGTGACCTTTACTTTTTTATTGTTAAAGGACACACAGTAACATTACTTTTTAATGTTTTTTTTATATGTACTGCCCAGCCCCTCATTAAATGAATGCCTGGTGGTTTACTGTAGATAAAATAATTCAATTTGGATGATAAATCTGTTTCACATTATTACAGGGGAAAATACATGTTTCAGACATTTTGATTAATGTTTAGGTGAGTTACAAAAAAAAAAAAAACACACCTATTGCTATTGATTGGAACTGGCTTACAGATCAGTCAGTTATGGTTGGCATTATTCAGTAATTTTGGACATATTTCTTTGGCAGTGATTAACCAACGAGTTGACTCCTTTTCAGACATCTCAGTTTCAGTGTGTGTCAAATCAATGCGAGTCAGTCTGTAATAGCTACTACTTTTATTTGTATGTATAGAGCTAAAGAAATATCTCTGACAATTCCTCGTCCGGTCCACTACATCATGGTTAAATGCAGTGCAAGTTTGCAAGTGGTTTTTTTTTTTTGCTGACAACTTCAAAAAAAAAAATAAAAAAAAAAAAAAAGTGAAAAAACCCTTCACTCTCAAGAGTCCTTAAGAAAACAATGGTGGAGAGCAGAGGGGCGTGTCTCTCCCTGAAAGCCCCTCGTTGCACCCGAGGATCGAAGCTGGGCGATATGAAGATCCACCCGTAATCCCCCCAGCTCTGCAAAGCGCTCGGGACGGCGCGGCCGAGGTGCGGACCACGTTCTGTACCGGCCGCGCGGCGTTGAGCTGGAAAGGGGGCTTGTGTTGTGGCCACATACATTCTTCAGGGATTTCGTAGCAATTTGCCAGGAATCTGTCTTTAAAGACCTCATGTCAGGGAAAGGAAATTCCAGAAATCTCCTCACACAGTCAACCTGCCTAATACCAAGCCTTCTGCCTCGCCTTCTACTTGGAATTACCCCTTTTCTGCCCCTGTGCTGATTTCTGCTGATTAGGCTTTGTGGTTACAGTGGCCCAGATGGAGTAAAGTTTGGGGTGAATTGAGAAGGCTCCTGTCAGGAAACTTCAGTGTGAATCCTTACTTTTAAAAGTATTCACTTTTCAAATGTTAATAAATAACGGGACTCCCAAGGGTCTAACTAGCGTGTTGGAGCACATTCAATCTGAATTTGGGGATAATTGCGTTTTTTGGGGCAGCATGTAAGCCAGACGCTCTCTCGCCGAAAAATGGCGAAGGTTCACCTTTGGACCCGATGCCACATTGATGGAGTGTGTCCTGCCTGACGAGTTCAGCTCAGGGGTACGTGCTCTGTGCTCCCATCAAGGCCAGAACACACTTAAAACACTTAACGCGGGCATTAGTGCGGCGAATTCCCTAAATGGTGACCCGCGTGTCATGGAATGCTGGTATAAAAACAGCACGTGAACGTCTCATTGCTTCCAGATCAAGGCTGCGTTATAAAAGGATCAGTGATGCAACGGCGGGGGCTGCTCGTAAAAAAAAAACAAAACTGGGTGGCTTATCCATCCCCGGGAGGAGGATCGGGCGTACACGCCCCACGCGGCGGGAAGAACGCTGCGGACGTCAGCGCTGGTGGGGCACACGGTGTTCCTCTCCTAAACCTTCCTTAAAGCCTTTTGTCAGGAGAGCTCAATTAGGGAGGCTCACGCTGCACCACAAACACGTAGTCATTCCCAGCAGCCTCTGTTTAAACAGTAGCCCCGAGCCTCGAGTAGAGGTGAACCTTTTTAAGCATGACAGAGTGTGTGGGATTAAAAAAAGAAAAAAAAAAACTATTGTGTTTCTAGCAAATTTCAGAATTTACAATTAGATGCTGAAGTGGCTAAATAATTTGGATAGAATTCTGACGGTCGATACATCACCCCGGTAGTAGGTGATTCACGTGCTGTGACTGACTGACCGAGTTCAAACATCACGACTGCGGCTGATTTCACCATGACGACAGTTGAATGAAAATGGCTGCTTCCACGCTGAGTGCGAGTTTAAATAAAGAGAGTGTTGATTTTGTTGGCATTGAGATGGAGGGGTGGGCTTGAATACCACCTGTTTGGTAATATGCATCATTGGCATTTTACTGCCTCATTGCCGTCCAACAAACACACATATAACCAGTAAGCATCGCTGATAAAAAGACACAGCAGAACCCAGTGAAATCAAGCTGTCGTCAGTGAGGGCAGTGATGTTATGTTTTTAAGACTCATATTGCGATGACCACATCTCCCATAGCAACACTTTTTCCAGGAGAAAGTCAGGGGAAAAGGCACGTCTGTATTGACATGAGAAAACCAATCTATCCATCAGTTGGTGGCTCTGTTCTCCTATTCCCCGAAGGGAATCCCCTTGTAGGACAGACTGAAATGTGAAACACAGAACATCAAGGTTGCCCTGTCCTCTTTTGACCTCTGGTTTCACCCTCGGTTAGCATGCCAGTAAACTAACCCTTCCTCTCTGGATACTCTCCAGAGGTGGGATTTTGGCATTGCAAAACTACTTCTCAACTGGGTGGGGTTTTGGGGGGGCGAAGGAATGTCCGGAAATCCTTGATGTGCTACTGCCACGGCCGAAGATTCTCTCCAGAGAGCTCTGAAACACACGGAAAGGATTGCATATGCAAATCGTTTGGCTGACCTCCCAATCGCAGCCCTTTGATTGCTGTATGGACGACGGAGACCATTGGCTCGGTGACAACGACATGCGAGCATATGGGCCCGGTTTTTTTCTTCTGGATTTGCACACCTGGATTGTGACACATGCAAAACCATGGGCAGCCATTGCTGGGATGACGTGAGAGACTCCCGGGGTGATAATGTGCCAAAAGGCACAGATAAGGAGGTGATAGGCCCTTTCTCATGCATGGCATCATCACAGCGGGACTGGAAGATCATTTAGGAATGATGATGAGCGGTTGCCTCCAAGCTGGGAATAAGGACTGACGAACACCTCAGATGGGGGTTTAGAGGGTGGAGGAGAGGTGAAAAATAAGCATGTGTGTCTTTGATACGGCTTCTGAAGAAGCGGCCATCCTGTATGGTCGACGTTATTCTACATGGAGAGAACGCAGTCATCTGAGGATGAGAAAAGAACTGAAGCTAAGGTGAAGAAATGAAAACCTTGATGTGACTCGTCCGGCGGATAGATGTATGCTTTATCCATCCCCATGGGTAACTGCGGGTGTGTTGGGGTACTTACTTACTCCGAATCACGCCTGAATTTCATGGGCAATAGGTGTTGCGTATGAGTATGAATACATCAAATTGGCAGGGGGCAACGTGGTTCAATACTTTCCCTGTCACTCAGAGACTAGCTCCATCTATCCATCTGCATAGCCATTCCCATCACTGAGGCCAGAGAAAAAATATGAAATAATGTCTACTTTTTCCAGTCAATGTTGGGAGGGATTGAATGATACACAAATTCATTTGGGGTTTCTGGAAAGGTTTAACCACCATGACACTGGTTCTGGATGCACAAGAGGACACATTACAATACAGTCTCTGAGTCATGGGTATTTATCAGTCGGTTATCTTCCTGCCAAGTCAAAACGAAGGATGGAGAAAAAAAAAAAATAACAAAGCAGATTGAGAAATGCTGAGAATCACCAGGGGTCAGGAGAGCCCACTGGGTGTGGTTTCAGCTTGAAACATTTAGGAGACAGGAGAGAATCCTTCATTTGTGTGACCCTCCATTCCCCCACTTATACTGTCAGGCCGTGTTTCAGTGAGTGCGGGTGGGAGGGAGGTGTGTGTGTGTGGGGTGTGGGGGGCGGGTGATAATCACTTTCTCCTCTGGGCTATGATGTCATGCGAAATAATAAAAAAAAATCGGGATAACTTCCAAGATTCATGGTTACGATTGCTATGAACCTGGAAGAGCTCTCGCCTCTCAGGGAATTGTGCCGCCATTAGTTTTCATTTTCCTGACGTTCGGTTCACCGCACAGCACTGGCTGTGACAACGAGCAGGGATACTCCTATGTCTGTAGCCTCCTAATGGGCTTTCGTCGGTGTGACCAGAACACACGGTGCTGCTAAACACCCCTCCTGGAAACCCCAGCTGGCTTTGAGGTTTAGCAGTGGAGTGAATGATGCGTATTAAAGCGTACACCAGGACAAGATCTCAGTGGTGCTGGCTTTGACAGAAGTTGTCAAAAACACCACAAGGGATGCTTTTTTTATCATAAATCGGAGAAAACTGGACTGAAAACTCATTCAGTTTCTCGAGAACAAGCTCCCAGAACCGTGTGCCGTTAATGATCATTGTCAGATAGTCGGATACCAACTGCGTGAACCTGGAAACACGCTTTAAGTCTTTCTTTGGCATTTGAACCGCAAGCAAACAATGCTTCTTATGTTTCTGATTGTGTAACATAGCAAGTGGATGAGACTTAGTGGATCCACTTATTTGGTTATATGACCGAAGCTGAACCTACGTCGATAACTGAAGTTACTGTGAAATGCGCAGCGAACGCTGATCGCCAGAGCCAACAATCCGTTGAAAGAGTTCCCACTTATTATTACGTGCCTGAATCAAACCTTGCCACCCCCCACCTTTAAAAAACACGAGCATAATGGCTTCCACGTTGCGTCCATCCCGCCACTGGGGTACCGGAGCTGCCACCTGGCGCGCCAAACCGCGCAGCTGTCTGACCGGAGTTCCAATGTGCTGAGAATGTATAGATGAAGAGGACAGCAGAACTGTGTGGAGTGCATTACTACCACTGGAGGTATTTACTGCAAAGGCTAACCCCCAGCCGAATGTTTTGGAAGCTGGGGTTGTGGTTTTAAGGTGGAAGAGGGAACCAGTATAAACTAATGGAGGCCTAGGCACGAAAAAATTTCACATTTTATCCTGAGTTTAGGTCAAGGGGAGGAAAGCGGTTCTGAGCTAAACATTGCAGGATAGGGTATGACGCGATGGGCAGCAATAAGGGGGGGAGAAGTCGCCCTTGTTTTAAACGGAGAACGCGCTAAGATGAAAACACTTTTAAGGGGTGCAGGGGGCCCGTAGGTCTGCGAAAAAGGCCGAGAGAGTTCACTCATCTGCCTCCGTGCACCAGACGGGTGACCCTGCGTTTGGTGGGGCGCCCTCTGCGTTTGCACAGGCTTTAAACAAAAGCAAACATGACCCAAGTCAAAACAGGTTCCCTCCAATTACTGAAACACAGATGAGTTTTCTTTTCTCCCACCAGTTTTTACAATACATATTTTTGTTCTTGCCATGTGAAATTTCCCTTTTCGGGGGGAAAAAGGAGCGAAAAGTTACCTTGCCATACCGGCTCCAAATTTCCACGGTCTGAAAGACCAGTGAACTTTAAATCAGCGTGTGAAATATAAGTAACAAACCTGTGATGGGCAGGACAGACAGTGCACGTTTTAATATTAGCCTATACTCTTTCTCTCATTGCAGAACCTTTTGGGACACTATAACTTTGCAAATTTTACATGTCATGTAAACCCGCTTCATATGGGATTGCTATAAAAATAGATCATGTCACACAGTGGAATGTGAACTCTAACAAGGGAGCAAATTAGCCGCCCACAAATTATGTACTAAAGTATGAAGTTTTCCACAAAAACTCCCGGCGGAATGCTTTAGCCAAGGGCACAGAATTGGAGTTACACATGTTTTCATTTGAGCAGATGGCAACGGAAGATTCTGTTATGCTTACGAGTTAGAGGGAGAACAAGCAATGGACCAAGGTCTCTGTTCTCCGGACGCGCTGTATAGAGCCCCCTCCCTCAACCACCCCCACCCGCCCACCCAACCCCGACGGCTGCTTCTGGCCTGGGCCCACAGAGGCTCCAAATTCCCTCTCCTCCTCCAACAGCAGCAGCTCTCAAAAACAACTTTTAAAGAGAAGAAGATGGGGACAAATTATAATTAGAAAAGTCTGTTTATACAGTAGATTCTGTGTTGTGAGACAGTCAGTGGGGACTTGGTTGACCTTTTAAATATATTTTGTAATTGAACTAAAAAAAAAAAAAAAAAAGGTAAAATTTTTTTGAAATTATTTGAAATTATTATATTATTTTTTTACTCATGTCGTATTGTTTCGATAGAATACTAAAGGGATTTAAGTCTTACCCACCTCCATTGGGACATATTTCCTCCTGCGGGCGTTTAGCGCAGAGCCCTGGCGCCTGTCCTTTGTAATATCGACTCAAGGCGGTGGAAATCAACAGAGATCTGGATCAAAACCCCAAGAACAGAATCAGTCAGCTTTTGGCAAGACCTGAAGTGTGCGGGTGTGTTTTCATCGCTAGGCAGGTCTACGGATTCAACGCGCGTTTGGGTTTGAATTTCCTCGCAGCGTCTCCAAGGGGCTGATTAAGGGGGCTCACATTGGAACTCTAGGACCTGAAGGTGTCCTTTATAGAGTAAACCACGTGGGCCCCCCCTTTGCAAGATGGCAAATAATCAACTTCAGTAACCAAAAAAGAATGTTAACCTGGGAACATTTTTCATAAAACAGATTGTAGGCGCCTCAGGGGTCTTGGTACACACATATATACCATGTCATGCAACGTTACCCCAGGGTGACCACCCTCAGATAAAAATGCAGCCATGTAAGGTTTATCAGTTTTACAACTTTGCACCAGACTTAAAGATGATTTTGATCACTTTCTCACAGTGATGTAAACCACGGTGCTAAATGTGTCCTATTGGATCAGATGATTTCTGTAGATCACTTCTGAGCTCTGAATGCTCTCTTGTGGCATAGTTTGAAATTGTGATCCCCCCTCCTGAGTGCATTTCGCTAATGTTTCCTAATAAAATAAATTAATTATCGTTTTTTTCTAGACTTTAAACCGCGCATGTCAATCACCACGTGAGGTATTTTATTGGGATTATTGGTTCAAGCGCTGGCTCAGTTTGGGGTTGTAGTTGGAAAGCAGGAGAGCAGGGGAAAGAGAGAGAGAGAGAGAGAGAGAGAGAGAGAGAGAGAGAGAGAGAGAGAGAGAGAGAGAGAGAGAGAGAG